>NDXB01016785.1:10653-31641 GCA_002631895.1 Agapornis roseicollis
TCCTACACTTGGGTCGGAGCAATCCCAGGCAAAGCTACAGGCAGAGAAGAGATTCAGAGCAGCCCTGCAGAGAAGGACTTGGGGGTGGTGGTCGATGAGAAAATGAACATGAGCCAGCTTCAGTGTGGCTCGCACCCCAGAAAGCCAACCATATCCTGGGCTGCGTTCAGAGGACCATGACCATCAGATCGAAGGAGGTGATCCTGCCCCTCTGCTCTCTTCTTGTGAGACCTCACTTGGAGCATTGTGTGCAGTTCTGGCGTCCTCAACATCAAAAGGACATGGAACTGTTGGAAAAAGCCCAGAGGAGGGCCACAAAGATAATCAGGGGACTGGGGCATCTTCTGTATGAAGACAGGCTGAGAGAGTTGGGGCTGTTCAGCCTGGATAAGAGAAGGCTGCGTAGAGACCTCATAGCAGCCTTCCAGTATCTGAAGGGGGCCTACAAGGGTGCTGGAGTGGGACTCTTCATTAGGGACTGTAGTGACAGGACAAGGGGTAATGGGTTAAAGCTTAAACAGGGGAAGTTTAGATTGGATCTAAGGAAGAAATTCTTTCCTATGAGGGTGGTGAGGTGCTGGAATGGGTTGCCCAGGGAAGTTGTGAATGCTCCATCCCTGGCAGTGTTCACAGCCAGGCTGCACGAAGCCTTGCAGGGCATGGTTTAGTGTGAGGTATCCCTGGTTATGGCAGGGGGGTTGGAACTGGATGATCTTGGGGTCCTTTCCAACCCTAACGATTCTATGATTCTATAATTCTAGGTTTTGGATTGATTCTTTGTGAGGTGTACTGGAAGCAAGAGGATGAACCAATGAGAAGGAATAAAGATTTCTTGTCAAAGAGGCACCTGCAGGTTTAACTAGTGATGGTGATATTATTATCATGTTGCCTGCAAACTTTCTTGCTGAAGGTTTTGGGATCATCATGGTGTTGCATCTTGATAAAGCTTTTAAGCGGTTGCATCTAGATAGTGATTTTAAGCTTTTTAAGATACAGAAATTTGAGATGAAATGACAGGATAAAACTCTGAAACCCAAAAGTCTTCCTCTGATTTCAAGAATGACATCTTCGCACAGCTCTGCAGATCCTTCTATAGGCATTGCTCACAAAGCTCACTTGCTACAACTAATTTTGCTTATGTTTTCACAGGTCAGCTCTCCCCTCCTTGTATATGAAAACATGCAGCAAGCCTGGGGCTCTTGGATGGAGAACAGACCTCAACATGGCCCTGACTTTATCCAGTAAGCTACTTCACCAAAAGCCACTGCAAAACTGCGTCCCATATGTATCCACTTATAAACTCTTCCCTCTGCTTATATCAGATAAAGAAACTGCCCTTTAAAACAAAAATATACTTAAAAAGTTATCAGCAGACATGCACAGAACTGAAGAGCTCCGTACTACCAAATTTTAGTGAAGAATATTCTTAAAAATATTAATTACTGATTGTCAGAGGCTGTAAGTTTGATCCACATATACACAGATTTTATTTTGATTTTTTCCCCCAGAGTTTAACGAATTTACTCCACTATTATCTTGCAAATGTTAACTGGGGCATACTTCAAGTTCCACCAAGAAGCACTTACTGTGCTTGCTTTGAGGAAGATTTCCAAAAGCTCACATTAGGACCAAGTAATACAAAAGCTCTTGCAGAGCACAGGTCCTTCAGTTCTTAAATAAGTGGTAAAAGCAGCCCCTGTTACATACTATCAGCCCATATATACTGCTGTAGAGAAGAGTGTTTTCCCACAGGGACTGAAAATGAGGATGTAAAGCTCCATTTCACTGCGAGCACTCAGCCACATGAGGATTTTCCGGATGCTTGTGGAGTTGCTCCCATCTTAAACTAGCATATGGGAGAGGAAATCTGGCTTATAGCAGGCAAAGCCCTTTTACAGGTTCACTACTGTAAAGCCCTACGAACTGTCAGCTGCCTTTTCCCTTGCTCATAGTCAGCGCCCAGGCTGCTGAAATGCCACTGCCACATATCTTTGTTATCGCTTCATTCCCTTGCATCTTGCTGGTTTACAGGCTAAATACCACCCTTATTAAATATATGGAGATAAATCTGTGTAAGATGAATTCAGGGCACACAGATGATGTTACACTGCAGTTGTTAGGCAACAAAAACACCCCATTACCACCTCTTCTGCTGCTGGGAACTGTCTTACCTTTTTCTGGAGGACACAATGGAAAATGAATATAAACATTCCCTGCAGAGAATTGAATATGGTGAAGAGATACGCCATGATGACTGTGCTTTCATTAATATACATGAGTCCAAACGCCCAGGTGAGTCCTAACAGGCAGAGTAGGGCTATGGCACCTATAACCCAGGACCTGTTAGCAAAAACAAGAAAAAGAAAAGAAGAAAGGGATTGATTTTTCATTTACAAAAGAAGGAACATGTCTACAGGCAGGAAGACTTTGCCCATGGTTTTAGCAAAAAGCAAAGAGCACATCAAAATGTATTGTAGCGAATTTTGTCTTCAAGCTGGATACAGTTTACAAATCTTCAAGCTTGAGGAAATATACAGAAATGGAAGTGTTATGAGCATAGATATTTATCATAACCAAAGCATATTTGTAACCACAATGTTTCTATTCTTTCCCCCATCCCCTGCCTTTTTAAATGCAAAAGCAGTGTGTATGTAAATGACATGTAGATGCTATTTCTGCAAACGACAGGAAAAGAAAATAAACCAACCAAAACAACTCTAAATGTCACTCTTTTAGTGTCCACTGGTTTCATTGGGGCAGGAATGCCAGCTGGATTAGTTTCTTTATGCTTAACACCAAGACACATGTATTGCTGCATTTTAGCTAGTCTCCCATATGCCTATAAGCCAGATAAACAACTACAAGCAGGTGGGCAAGCCCTCACTGCTTGCCAGATTGGCTGTGCACAAGGAGGCTCTGTGCAATGCTGCTTCACACTTCTTCCACCCTGTGATGAGGGGAAATATATATACACATCTAGGCACTCACACATCACATTTGCTAAAACAGTAGCTGCTACCACACCTCTGCTCAGAGAAAAAGAAAGTCAATCCTTCTTCACATCAGCTGCAAAACTAACATCATCACTTGCTGCACCCCAGAAGGAATGAGGGAGTAGGGGTGCAGCCACTACTTGGCTCCAAAAGTTGTTCAAGCAAACATAGGTAGACTGCAATTTCTACTTTCTTTCTTCCAGGAACTTTCTGCTTGGACTAACATTGCTGGGGGCATGGGATTGCTGTGCACTTTCAGGAAAGCTAGAAGATCTTCTGGGATGGCAGGAGAAATATTCCATGCTACTCTGCTAAATAACTCAGTCAGCTACTAAATTAACTTCTCACAAACTGATCTTCCAATACCAGGGCATGAGATGAAGTGTGACAAGCAGGGAAGGAACTGTGTCATTCTTTTAGCCATCTCCCTAGTTTCCACATGCTACATTGTCTACAACGTCAAAGGAACTGCTGCTGCACAGGGAAGGAAGTCAGCTTCTTTCTGGGAAGCACAGTGGGAAGTGTGCGTCAAGCAGCACCATGAGCATCCCCTTACCCTATCCCTAAAGACCTTGATTTTCTTGTCTTCCCCTGGTAGTGCTAGGTGTAACATAAAAATAAATACAACTATATCCAATCTTTGCACCCCTTCCTCACTGTTTAACTCTGTTTAACTATTTGGTTCCCCAAAGCAGGTAAGCCTGCAGCCAGCCAGCACCTCTCCCTCCTTGTCCACCCCACAGCTGCATGGGGTGCTGCAGGAGGGCTCACAGGGACAAGGACCTACCTACATTTCCAAGCCACTTCAGCCTTGCAGAAACTTGTCCAGGGTTAGGGCATATTTGGGCTTCCATCTGCTAAGCAGAGCATGGAGTGAGGGGGAGAAAGATGAAGCAGCAGCAGCTTAGGGGAAAAATAAGTCCTGCAGAGGTCAGGCAGGCAAGCTCCATGGCAGCTGCAGCCTTGAATCCTTGTCCTTTTAGCAAGGCTTGCCACAAACAGAAACACACCAATGTTGTATTTATGTTGTTTTGTGCTTTTTTGCCTGGTCTGGATATTTTTTTTAAGGTATCAGAATGAAAATACAGCATTAAGTCTTCACTGAAGTTTATAAAATATAGATTATTTAACTACATAACCAGAAGAGCTCCCTAAGGTAACCATTTATTAAGGCAGTTCTTTAAAAATCACTATTATGTAGCTAGCAGACCAGAACAGCTCCTCTGAAGCATTTCCAGTCAATCCCGCTAATAAATATTTAGCATGAGGCAAATTGAAAATGCACTTTCAAAACCCTTTAGAAAAGTACCACTAGTTAAAGTACACAACTTTAGCTGCTTGGTGTATTTTTTCCTCAGGATTCCGCCATCAGTGAGAGCACATTATCATCTTAATTGCACACCAATTCCAAATATACAATATTTTACCCCTAAGAAAGAACAACAAATAAAGTGAAAAACACTTTTTTTTTTTTCTTTAACTCCCCTTGCTTTTATAGCCTTTTCAAAATGACCCCCAGAATATCAGAAAACTATTCTGCTCCGAAGCACAGCCAGTTCTTGAACCTGGCTAAAGAACCTTTGGCTGCAGAGGTGTGCAGGATTGAAACAGTTATTTAGTGGAAATATGCTACCTTCAGTGATGGAAAGGTATCTGTGGGTTCGAAGACCCTCAGCAGTGCAAACTGCATGCGTTACAGTGTTGTGCTTCAGAAAACAAGACCTGGAGATAAAGAGGGCATGGAGATTACTATGAATAGCTCCATCCCGTATCCGCAGAAATGAAAAGAACCAAGCGATGAAAGAGAACATGGGAATGGTGCTGCAAGAATGAACACAAAGGACTCTTCACCAGAAGAACAAACTGAAAGTTGATTTGCTTTTATTTGTGCTACTGTGCATTACTTTTTGGTTGCAGGAGAAAAACCACGGATGCCCTAAGGTGTGTAATTTCTAGGCATTTTTTGCTTTCTTCTCAGTTTTTATTGGTGCAACTTGTGGTTTTTGTTTTGCTCTTTGTACAGACTTGCTGTTGCTTTTTCATAGTTTTTCTTTCCTGAAGTGCAATTTTATAGCGATAAAGAAACAAAACCATCCATATTTTGGTGTAATTGAAAATCAGAGATTTACAATTAGGGACAATTAGGTACTCCAATAAGTAAAGAGACAGTCTCCAATGCACAGAACAAGATTTACTTGCAGTGCTCCCAGTAACTAGAATGGGAATCATGAGGATTACCACCCATGTACCTTTCTGGAAATTTACTTATGTATTTATGTTACTATAAAGCACTCTTAGTAGTAAGAGCACAGTGGACCAGAGGGTTGCTATTGGTATAACAAGTCTGTACTACACAGGATTAACTTGGGAACATTCTCCTTGAGTTTATGTCCAATGAAAGAATATAAAGCCAATAAGGTGACAACTGGTTGGCAATACACATGCAGCACATTTACTCTGCATGTTAGCTGTATACCTGACCAGTTTCCCTGCATTTTCTGCACAGTTTGCTCTTCTGCCTCAAATGCGAATGACAGAAGCTTTAATGATTTTTCAATATTGATCTGACAGCTGGTTCATGAGACCACACTGATAAATGAAATTTATCAGCCATTCAGGTCATTCTTACTTGATGAAGGGTCTGTTATCCTCATAGCTAAAGAATGCATAGACATAAAGACAAGAACACCAACATTAGAAATATAACGACATAGAGAATATAGATTACTGCTAGTTCCCCTCCCTTCTCCCACCAGCCATCACCAAAAACAAAGGCAGACTGTCATCAGGTGCCCCTGGTACAAACCAGCCAGCCTGGCTTGCTGCCCCAGGGAATTGAAACATGACTATGGACACTGGCTTCGTACACAGAAGCAAGCATCATTAGATGCAAGCTTCAGCTACCCCTCATGGTTCTGATCACACAACTGACTTTGAAATCTGTTTTAAAAACTATGGGTAACTCTGTAGAAGATGAAGTTTGAAATTCCAACATAGTCACCACAGAAGGCTTTCATGCATTCAGGTGGCAAAACTTCACCATGCTTCCAGCACTCTCCACCTGTGGTGTATCACAGAAACCTCTTTATTGCTGTTTACTTTTTCTTAAGTGTAACTCCCAAGTTACTAATTTCTGAACCAGACTGCAGCATTATCTTCTTTTTGAGATAACAGCATTAGGATCTTCTAAAGCCCTGGGTGACAGAAAGCATTAGTCTATTTACTCCCATTTCACAGGGAAGGACAAAGAAAGGATTCTGCCAAACAACAGTGCAAAGCAGCCTGCTGCAGTGAAGAAGCAGCCATGATGAACCACTCAAAATATGCTTTTCACTTTTTGCACAAGAAGTCCCATCTTGACCCCTGGCATGGGCACAGTGGGTCTTTAGGAAAGGGAGGGAACAGTCGTCAAATGCGCTGGATTTGGCCATGCTTGTAACACTTGCCCTGACCTCACTCTGAGCAACGAGATACAAGCAGGAACAAAACATGGGGGACTAGGTAGCTATCCCCAACATCACTCACAAATAAGCAGATATGAGGATAGTGGTCAGTGGCTCAGTGTCTGGATGGACACCAGTGACAAGTGCATCTCTCAGGGGTCCATACTGGGCCAGTACTGTTTGATATCTTAATCAACGATATAGACAGTGAGACTGAGTGTGCTATCAGCAAGTTTGCAGATGACGCAAAGCTGAGTGGTGCAGCTGATATGCCGGACAGAAGGGATGCCGGCCAGAGGGACTTGGACAGGATCGAGAAATGGGCCCATGCAAACCTCATTTTGAAATTCAACAGGGCCAAGTGCAAGGTCCTGGACCTGCACTGGGACAGCCCCTGGTATCAATACAGGCTGGGGATGAAGAGGTTGAGAGTACCCCTGAGGAGAAGGACTTGGGGGTACTGGTGGAGAAAGATTGGACATGAGCTGGCAATGTGAACTTGCAGCCCAGAAGGCCAATCACATGTTGGGCTACATCCAAAGGAGTGTGGCCTGCAGGTTGAGGGAGGTGCTTCTGCCGCTCTACTATGCTCTGGTGAAACCCCACCTGCAGTACTGAAGCCCTCAGTACAGGAAAGACATGCACATGTTGGAGAGGGTCCAGAGGACGGCCACATAAATCATCAGAGGGCTGGAACACCTCTCCTATGGTGAAAAGCTGAGAGAGTTGGTTTTCTCAGCCTGGAGAAGACTCCAGGGACATCTTATGGCAACCTTTCAGTTCTTAAAAAGGTCCTATAAGGTCCTTCCTTAAAAAGGTCCATCCTATAAGATGGGAGAAACTTTTTAGCAGGGCCTGTTGTGACAAATGAGGTGTAATGTTGCTAAACTGAAAGAGGGAAGATTCAGGCTGTACATGAAGAAGAAATGTTTTACAATGAGGGTGGTGAAACACTGACACAGGCTGCCCAGAGAGGTGGAGGCATTCGAGGCCAGGCTGTATGTGTCTCTGAGCAATCTAACCTAGTTGAAGATGTCCCTGCTCACTGCAGGGGGGCTGGACTAGATGACCTTTGAAGATTCCTTCCAATCCAATATAAACTATTATATGATTCTATAATCTCATCTTGAGCACCTACAACATCCCTGGGCCATAGTCCTCCCTGCCTCCACCTCCATACACCCCTTCTCTCTTCCTCTATTTCCCCCTCCTGCCACTAACAGCTCCCTGCAGCTCCACTCCAGCATTCAACCATCCCCTTCAACTACCCTGGCTGCCACCGCTGCTGGGATATCCCCTGGTTATCAGCTGCCACATGACAGCTGCTTGCCTTAGATCTTGTGCCACATCTGCCAGCCGCATGAGGACATCTGAGCTACCCTAGGGCACTCAACGGCAGTGTCTAATAACACAAATGCAAAGCACATCAGCATTAGGAAGGAAAGAGGAACCAACTGTAGAGAGCAGGTGGCTCTACTGAGTTCCTGCTTCCGAGACACAGCAAGGAAAGCTTAGATCCTTTGACTTAGCAAAACATAGGCTAAGACAGTGTAACCTCGGCATCTACAATGTATCTGGGGAGCCACCATGAACACAGAAAGCCACTGGTATCAAAAGGCTCCCCACATAGCTGCACCAGCGGGGACCTCCAGCCCACCACAGCTGTGTAGCATGATGTTGGTCAAATCCCTCTGCTTCTCTTTGCCACCTCATCCACTCAGCCTGCAAGATCACCAGGGCAAGTTCCTGTTATGTTTCTCACACATCTAGCACCACAGGACCAGCAGCTCCCTCAGGATGCAACAAAATTAAACAAAGACATGAGACAGTCTGGAGCTCTCAGCTCAGCAATGTGGGCAGGAGCAGGGCATGAATTTCTATTACTGTGTTCACAAGCACTGAGATTTTATGGTGAAGACTTTACTGTTGAAATGTTGCCAATGATAGCTTATAAAAAGAGAGAATTAGGGAAATTTTTTACTCTGTTGCTGCTATCCAGGCTCTCAGAAAGTTTTTCAGTGATCTGTAATAGCCTTTCTTCAAGGCAGCTGAAGGCTCCGTTTCATCTTTCTACAGATAAAATGTAAAATTGGCAAACTTGGATTACCTTTTAGCTTGAGGCTAACACTTCAAAGAAGCTCATGAGAAAACCGTCAAAAAGACCAGTGCAGTTTTTACCCCCTTTTCAACGTGGATGTGCCTAGAACCCACCACCCAAACAAGCAGGTGCCTAAGAAGTGAGATTTTCAAAGATGCCTAACTCCCAAACACTTCAAAACCTTACATATAGGGCCAGTAGGACATAGTCTTTTATATCCCTCATGAAATACAGATCATTCCTTTTCATTTTAACAACTCAAGTGTTGTAAGAAGCTTAACTCTTGTGTTAGCCACACAATTCATGCCTGACAAAAATTACTCAGAATGGAGTTTCCTTTCCCCTTGTAAAGTCTGTGAAACCTATCAGTGCTATAGTAATACTGTGTCATTATCTGTAATACATAAAAAAACATCGCTTAGTCAAGAGAAAATCCTTGGAAGAGCCTTAGCTCATAGGAAAATAGAGCTGCTACTGGAAAACTGAGATTATATTCACTAGTGGTACAAGCAAATACTAGTTGAAGCAGAAATCACTGGAAAATCTAGTCCAGCACAGCTTGAGGTGATACCTCTGAAGTGCTTTCTCCAGATGTGGATCTATTCTTCCAGTTCCTAACAGTAAGGGATACAGCCCATGGTATTTAAACTATATGACTGTGATCCCTCCATAGTTAATGTGAGACTGGTACCCTCAAAGAGTAATTTATTTCCTACAAGAACAGGTATTTAAGGCAGGTGAGGCTTTGCCATTCCCTGAAGAAATTCCATTCTCTACTGTCTGCTGAGGAAATCTGAATGATGGCTTCAGTGAGGACTTCACTTTCAAATACCTGAAGTTAAAAAGCCTGTCTTTTTAATGTGGTTGCATTATTCCTTTAACCGGCACAATGTTACCTCACCTCTCTTGTGTTTCTTCAGAGCTCAGATGATGAATAGTGAATGGTCTACCAATCCATATAAATACCTAATTCATTTTCTAATCTTAAAAAAGCCCTGACTTTACCTTGGGGCAAAGACTTCTTAAGGTTAATTACACATCATGTAAAACTATTTCAAAATCTTATTTTAGATGTCTTTCAATTTCCCAGAGTACTTTCTCCTTCAATGATGAGAAAGCATCGTTCATATTACCTTCTATAGTCCTGTGACATTTCCAGACCAATACCTTTTTAAATTTTGCTAAAATTACCCTCTAACCTTATTTAGATGCTTAGGGAACTTCAAACCCAATGCACCCTAAGCTCAGGAGCTCCTTTCTTGCTGCCTATTCTTTTAAAACCACAACATGTACCTTTTTGAAACAGGGCAGCCAAATTGCCAGAATATACACTGACAATCCAATACAGAGGTACAGACCATCTGCAACTTGAGTTACATGTTGCAAACCACTTCCATGTACATAAATTAGCAATATCCTGGGTTGCTAAAGCCTTCGTTTATTTTTTATCTTTTCTTTCAGCAGGAAAAGTTGAAATTTAAGGTGAATTTAAGGCAAGAATTCACCTTTACATACAGATGGGTCCTAAAATGCTGCTGAACAAAGAAAGCCTGTTATCAAAAAGCAGCTATTCAGGTCTCATTTAAAAAGAATACCGGCTAGTAGCCTTACATTTTGAAAAGAGGGTTGTTCGGCAGTGGAGTTTGAGCCACGTTTTAGAGTAAAACTAGGCCTTTCATAAAACTACAAAGCTAATCAGCTAGATNGTTATCAAAAAGCAGCTATTCAGGTCTCATTTAAAAAGAATACCGGCTAGTAGCCTTACATTTTGAAAAGAGGGTTGTTCGGCAGTTTTTATATTTAAAAAAGCGTGGAGTTTGAGCCACGTTTTAGAGTAAAACTAGGCCTTTCATAAAACTACAAAGCTAATCAGCTTCAGGAGTTATCATTTTATTCCACCTTTTATGGTTTAACTTTATTTAACTTGAATTTATCATTCTTTTGACAACTCAAAGTATTTTCCCATCCTTCAGCAGCAAGAAAAGGCTCAAGTAAGCACATGAACTTAGTGCTCAGGCTCCAAAATAACACAGTTTAGCTAGTAAGCAAAAATGCCAAACTGAATACACAGGGCCTTTAGTAGCTGTTATAGGTGATGAAACCCAAATAAAAATAGATGGATGATGTGCCCCCTTGAAAGCATTTGGAAAGACCCATGGAATTCATTTTAATATGGCACAAATAAAGCTGAGAGACAGACATTTCCTGCAGGCAAGCACAAGAGAGAGACAAAATAAAGCCTGCTATTGTGTCTCCCCACTGCCTGCCAATATAAGGCAGCACGGATGTTTGTTTTCTTTTCTTTTTTTTTTTAAATTTCGAGGATTGGAAAAGATTGATTTATTGAACTGCTGAAAATCTACAGGAAGGAGTTGGAAAGTCCAGCACTCCTCTCATAAAGCAAACGGGTTCATCGCTAATTAGTGAAGGAGCATCCTCATGGTGAGAAAAATCAATTGTAAGCAATAAAGGAGTGCTTAAGGGATTTTGCCTTCGCATTTTGTGACAAAGTTACCACATTGATGGCATGAAGCCAAATGCATCCCTGATAGTCTTCTTTAGGCTGCTAGTATTTATCATGCACCTCTTCAAGCTATCATTTCCAAGTCTTAAGTTGTGACTCCTGCGCTATCTTTGACAGGAGGTAACCAGTCCCCCGGAGACCTCCTAACCACTGTGGGAGGCAGCAGGCCTGTCACAGCTTTATTTGCAAGAAGAAGCGCCTGGCTTTGCATGTCTCAGCTGGGGTCCTACCTCCAGCATAAAGGAAACATTCTAGACTGAAAGCCACTTTTGAATTCCACCACTAGCTCTGAAAATTTTATTCAGATAAATGAGGCCAAACCTTCCTTGGCCCTACGTGATGCCCAAGCCCAGGATCTGGGGCAACCTATGCCTGGTTTTTTTCTCCAAAGGCAATCCCCCTCAACTCATCCAGGGAAGTTATGGCCTGCTTTTTTGAGATTTGTTCTTAACTATTGCAATTGGAAAGAGCAATTCTGTTAAGCTCATCCCATTTTCTGTAAGCAATTAATTACACTCAGAATTACTTACTCTATTTATTTCCTTCCTCCTAACTTTGCAAAGGCATGGCATGATTATTCAAGCCACACTGATGTGTAACCACATCAGTCTGATTGTTTCCACATGATACAGAGTCAGGAAAGTCTTTAGTCACATTTGTGCTATCCTAATAGCACCAGCAGGGCTTACTGGCAAAATACTTTAAATGTATGGCCTTTTAAAACAATAATAATGATTTATGGGATCACAGGAAGACCTTAGGTATTTAATATCTTCCAGGATACTCTCTCAAAGTAATAACGGCTGATTGATAGTTGGGTTTTTTAGTTTTAATTCAGAAAGGATGACACCTGTCAGTGGGAAGATTACTGCTTTATAATCACCATTCAACATTACCGCAGCCATCACAAACCCCATAGATAAACAAGCAAAATCCAAAGCCAAAACAGTCAGATATTAACCAAACCCTTCTGTGAAAAATTCAAAGAGCAGCAGACTGCAACAAACAAAATCAGGTACTGCTGTCTACATCACTGGGTGAAAAAGGCACCCAGAAAGAAGTGTGATCTCAGATGTTTCTGCAGCATCAGGAAGGTTTCTGCCTCTGAGATGCACTCTGGCAAAATATAAATATGCCATATCTTTTCTTGGTAGGAAGCATGTAAGTCATTTTGTGCCAATTCCAGGTGATTTTTCTGGGTATGCTTTAGGCTTCCTGTTCAAAGTTTGTTCATGCAGGGATGCAGATGAAGGCTACACAGGAGCAGTAGCAAGCTACCCAAGGACTAGGAAACGTGATGCTTTCTTACATAGGATCTAGGGAGGTGCTAAGCTGACCATCAGGCTTGTGAAGGCATGGTACTCTTTCTCAAGGTCGTATAAAACACAAAGATCACAGCCTGAGCTCCTGTACAAGGAAAGTGAGGCAGGCAGTTTCTAATGCCCAGCTCAGTACTCCATGGGTAACATCTAAACTTTGCCCAGGGGGAGGTTTTCCAAGGGAGAGAAAAAGCTATTCCTCACTTTCAGAACTGCCCAGATTATTGGTTATCATTGCAAAACACTCCTGTCAAATTTTCTGGTGACAGAGAACACTGCCTGCATGTCCCAAGCATCAATAAAACACACAATTTCTTATCCAAACCAGTCTAAATTTAGAAATTTATACAGACCCAGCTAAATGGCTAACCCACTGTCTTGGCCTCTCTTTCTCTTCTCTAGGATGAGATTGTCCTTTCCTGAAGAGGGAATCCAGGGATGGTTCCTCTCCAAAAGGCATCCCTGGATCTGCTGTTCCCAGAAGCTAGCAGAGTCCAAAACACTGCATATAACACAGCTGGTGGGGAAGGAGAGAATTTCAACACCTTATTCTTGAACAGCCCACTCAATCTTTCTATTTTGTTAGTAAGGCTGTATGAAAATCTTAACAGAAAGCTCATTCTTTACAGGCACTGCTATTTTATTTAACATTATAAGTTATAAGTAATGGCCAGTCAGGATTTAAGGTAATGTTTAACAGAGGTTCAGTGTGGTTCCTGTAAATGTTTGCATTCACTAACTTTTGTTTCAGACCCTTTTTACCTCATCCTTTACATCTCTCTTGCCAACACACACAAGTCCTCAAAGCTGCATGGGTGCACCTCCTCTCCCTGCTTGCTGCTCAGAAGAAGGAGCACTGTATGTTGGCACAGACCCTCAGCCTTTACTTCACCAGGAACTGAGAATGTAGAAAGCCAGGACTGGGCCTTCTGCACCCAGATGGTGCACTGGACACGCTTCAAGAACTGGACCCCTTCATTGTACCATGTCCTTGCTGCGCACTCCCAAGCAGCTGCAAACCCAGAAGTAATGAAGATTAAAGTGCTGCTGTTCTGCAAGTCAAGTCTCCAGGGTGAACCCAATGAAATATTCAATTCCAGACCCTCTGGCATCACAAACTATTTCCAAGTTGCAGTGTCTTACACTTAAGCAAAAAAGATTGGAAACCAACAGGTGAGTTGAAATCCCACCAGAAAAAGACGAAATAATCCTTATTGTCTCCCCACTTTCACTTGTTTCTAAAATGACTATAACAAAGCACAAATTAATCTTCCTTTAGTAAAAGGATACCTGTTACAAATTATTGTTCCCCATTGGTAATGCAAGCTTTTCCTACCGAAGGAGAAGAAATCTTGCATTTTCCAACGTCTAACTCATTCTCCACTGCTCCAAACCCAGGATGTTTACTTTTTCGGCAGTTCAATCAGCTGAGTAAATAAAAGTAGACTGGTAAACCTCTGCTCCTGCCAGCACAATACTGCTGTGTTCAATCAAGGATTTAATTTAAGCATTTCCGCAGATGATTTTTGGAAGTTTTATTTAACCTTTGTTTTCAATTTTGTACCTAACTCTGAAGGGTTTTTTTATGACTTAAGAAACCCACAGGACTGAAACAACAAGCTTATCTGGGGGCTGGGATTTGTCACGTCTCTTTAAATAAAATACGTATGTTGAAGCAAGAAAATGAGCAGATAATCACTTACACCCATACAACATATGGGAAAAGTGGGATATGGCAATGGTTTGCAAAGGAGGCATAGTTTCAAAAAGGGCTTCTCAGCTTTGTGCCTGATCCTCCTTGCCCCTTGCCTTCCCCAATCTAGGCCACACTCCCTAGAAGAGCCCAGACTGGGCTTTGTGAGGTTTTATATAGTAATAATTAAAGTTAAGTCTTTGCATTTGGCTCCAACTTTTGGCTCTTAGGTTGCACATTCTCAGATTTATTTCTGTAAGCCTGTGAGCAAGAGACTCCTGTGGAAAAAAAACCCAAACCAAACATAAAAATTAAAGGAGAATGGTGTAAGTTTTGTTTCAAGTCAGAAACTTGAGAGAACATACACACTTTAATTTATCCATTAAATCAAGGCCGTGTGCCTTTAGCCCTAGACCATTTGTAGGTCCCAGCAAGAAGGGACCATTTGTAAGTAGCAGCCAGCCAGCTGAGGAAGGCTCATTTTGGTCACTGAGGGATTGAGTGAAGTGCAGGACATTTCTGCATCGTTCCCATTAATGGGATTTCAGTGTGTGTTCTTGTGAATCTGATCACAACACATAAACATGTTCTCTCCTGTGTGTTTGAAATAAATACATTTTTTCCAGGGAATTTCAGAGTTTTGATACAGTACTTATTTATTGTTATAGAAGATGGCATGGGAGCATATTTCTACAGGAAAGAAGAAAGCTGCAACAAAACTACAGTGATTAATGCCAAGATTAAACTATCTCAAGGCCTCTAATTGAGTGCCTCTTTAGCAACAAAAGGAGCTCCCAGCTAAGTCTCTGGGTCTCCCTTTCTGAAAGAAAGAAAATAAGATTTCCAAGATGACTTTTCAGTGGGTTTCTATTGCACTGGACGAGCTTTTCCAACAAATCCAGGACTGAAACCCAACATGCTCCTTTCTGAAGAGGTCCCCAGGAGTTGTGCTTTCTAAAGAGCATCCAGGTGGCCTGTGGCATGAGTCAAGCTACATCCTGGCTGAAAGAATAATGCAACAAAATGTGATAAAAAGAGAAGCAAGCTGACAAAGACCTTTGCCTCCTGCCTTCTTTCTATTGTGTTCACAACTACAGTTGGCAGCCACAGCCAAAATGTTGCCCTTCCAAAGTAAATAAAATAAAATCTCATTTCCACATGCTACAGTGCAGAAGAATGTCAGGAAGTCTGGTCTGGCTGGAGGGAATGGTAACAGACCCCACCACAGTCAGACAGCACCTGGGCAGAGGGGATGGGTGCCCACAGGAACTTCAAAGGAATGGTTCTGTCTGTAAGGAAGAGAAAGGATGGCTTCTGGTCTCTGCTAGGAGAGATCAGGTTTCACCTTCTCCCCTCCAGCCATTTGGAGATACCCTTTCTAACTTTAGGCACAGCAGCTGCTCGGCCCCATTAATGGATCCTATCAATCTGCTTATAAGACTTGCCTTTTGTTAGCTAAATAAGTGCTCTCCCCACCTGATTTTCCACCAGTTTTCCATGTAAGTAACTAATGCATTCTACATGGTGCACAATAACAGTATATAGCAAAGACAGGACTTCAGATTTCAGTAGATATGGTGAAGAGCACACCTGGATTATGACCAGTTTAGCCTCTCTCTTTTTCCTTTTACAAACATCACAATGACACAAATGAGCAGTATTTGAATGTCTGCAGAGAAGCACTGCACTGTCACACCACACAAAGGCATTTGGGGAGGGGGTTCATCTGAAACCCTCCATTTTACACACAGAATGGAGACTAAACATCTGGAAACATGTAGATGGCTTGTCTTGCTGCAGCATCTGGCATGGGTCAGATGAAAACCTGGTGTGTAGGGACCACAGGCAGCCACAGTACATGCCTGACCACCCAGAAAGGAGTTGATGGATGGAAAACTGAAGAACCATTTTGGACTATTCATATATAGATGTATTTTCCTTTGTCACATAAGGCTTCCTACAGGAATGTGAATATAAAAAAGATTCAGTGTAGTCCTGTCTAAGACAGTCTGAGACATTTCACACATCTAACATCTACCCAGCACAATGGAAAAGCGTGAAGGAGAGACTGAGCTGCTCAGCTTCTAAAATCACTCCACATGGCAGCAACCTCCGGTAAAACAGGCTCACAGCTGCTCTAAAGTATTCCAGCTAGTAACGGGTCCTTGCAAGTAGCCATCTGCTAGCAAGACTGCATCAATACCACATTGATAAGCCTATACTCTCTACCTTGTAGGCTACAGATGCAAACAGCACAGCAGGCTTTTGCCATCCAAAAAGCTTGTGTAGTCCCTGGCTTGAAAGATCTGTCTTCCCTGCAAGCTTGTAAGAGCTGGGGGAATCAATACTGCAAAACGACGTCTTCTTGGTTGCATTTGTTGACAGTTAATCAGTTTGTGCTCGTGAACAATTCTGTGCACCCTCTGCATCCCACTTAGGCCCATCTCCTAGGCCATGAGTGAGATACAAGTGATGTGGGCAGAGCTACTAAAGGCTAAACAATGTTCCTCACTGACCACCTCTGCTCATCTACGTTTGCCAACAAGGCATGAAGAGATGAAAGAGAAATGATCAGAGTGGACGTCAACCCCATGGAAATGGCCATTGGAAAGGGCTGCAAAGGGAAATCCCCTCCTGACCTGTGTTTACGGAGGAATATGGGCACGCACCACTCAAGATGCAGCCATTTCAGCATCCTTGTCTGTGTAGCTTCATATTAAGGGTATATTTAAAAGTCAGAAGATATCCTTACCCTGACTGAATGCTTAAAATTTATTTTTCAATGTACTGAAGGAAGAAGAGAAACTGAACTTTTTCAGGGTCCTAGATAAAAGTATGCTACATTTGGTGATGGTACATGCTGTGAAATGGGAGCTAGTCTGTCCTCCTGGCATCAGCAGCAGGCACAGAAACTCTTGCATCTCTGAACAGCATATCCTGTGTACACAAGCTCATACCTTCTGTCCACATGCCTCAAAGCAGAACAAGAGCAGGAACCTCACTGTCAGCAGGAGCAAGCCACTGAATCAGCTCAATATCAACCTGCCATACAAGGAGGATGTTCTTGGCATAGGGGGAAGGACTCACCCTACTTCCTGCTTGAAAGTGCTGGGCTATGCTGGACAGGTTAATGTGGGTAAAGAATTAGCCAGCTCTGTACCAGAACATCAAATCTTTTGCTTGGTAACCCCTGGGTAACCAATGGTCCACCATGGAATGTCAGATTCTCCCATTCTGGCACAATAACCAGGGACTGTTCCTGAAGGTTAGAGAAGTTATTTTTACAACTTTGCACAGTGCCTACAAATCTTTCAGCTACACAGCATCTGGTTCAGGCACTGCCCTTTGAATGGCTTTTCTGTTGGTGCAGTAATTAAAGGTATCCCAGGTGACACCTGATCCCTTATCAAGTTCATTAATTTAAGTGGAGCTATTTGGTTCTCTATTTTCTATACTTCATAATGTATTTCTAACCTTTAAAGTGACATAGGCAAGCACCAGATTGCAGGGGAGCTTATTAACAGCCTATTAAAATATTTTATGGCCTTTATTTTTATGTTGCCATAGGGAATCAAGTATTTTGCTGTTGTTGAACAGGCTCAGGATTTATGTTGCGAGAGCTTCACCACAGCCTAACACAGAACATTGCTAGGAAATTAACTGGGAGAACAAATTCCCATTCAGCTCTCTGTGTGCCATAAAACTGTCACATGCAGATGGCACCAAGGGGCGCTGCAATGCAGGCCCTTGGTTTGGTCTTTTAAATATAAACTGATAAGACAAGATGCAAGGCTCTGGGACCATGAGAGCCAGCAAAGGCAGCACATGTCTTGAGAAACAGATCTGGGTGTCTTTTTACCAACTGTATAGACCTGCAGAGGTAAGCTCAAAAGGACTTTGCTGTTCACCTGTGAAATAATGTGGTCTGTTGCTTTTCATTCTAGAGCTGCTGAGCATCATTCACATTTTGCAACTGAGTTTGAACCAATGACTTTGGAAGAAGACCAGGATCTTACCTAGAACAAGACTACAATTTTACCCAGAAGACGACTGCAATCTTATCAAAAAGTTTTCCTGAGACTGCAAGCCCCTCGCATCCCTAGAAAAGCTCCCTCAAAGCTCCCTTCTTTATTAAAGATCTGTGCTTTCTCCTAGCTCAAGCATAACTGATACTGAAACAACACATACCTTGGATTTAGGCTGCTTAGGTACACTGAAATTACAATCAAGTCCCTTCTGAAATTATTGCTTTGATGAACTTCCTAGGGTGAGCTTGGGGTCTTCCTGAGTTTATATTACATTTTTCTTACTTTTTCAAGCATAAAAAGTCATTTGCAATGAAGCAATACATTTGGAAGGGTATCAGCAACATACTTAGAAGTATTTAAATTGCTTGTGTTTTCAAAATATTTTAATGAAGTCAAATCAGAAATAGACACTCATCTGCCAAAGGAGCTATAAATTATTTCACAATGACATTAGAATTAATGTAACTAGCTGTATAAATTCCTGGCATTTTAAACAACAATTCTAGAGATTAACACAAGCAAGATTATACTGTAGGCAATTATTATTTCTGTGTTTAATTATGTGGGCTTTGTTGTTATTGTTGCACCCTTCCCCCGATTTTTTTAATTTAAATGTCCTACTGCAAAGCTTTCTAGACAGATTTTGATGGATAACCTTATAAAGGCTGTTCTCAGGAAGGAATCCCATAGCACTAAAGCTGGGGTGGTCACATTAATAAGTGTTATTAAACGTACCATTTCTTTAACACCTCATCAAAGACCAAATGAAAGACTATTGGGCTGGCGTCAGAACTGGACATCCAGGAGAGGCTGCTCCTCTAAATTCATCTATTAGCTTATTTATGGCAGGAGAAACAGAGGCACACTGCAGAGCAGTCTGCTCACAACCCAGGCAGGGACAGACATGGCAAATGAACACCCTGCAGCTCCCTGACCTCACTGAGGTCTCCTGTGCTTGTGCAGGCTCTGGTTCCCTTTCCTCCCAATCCTTGAAGAAGTAGCTACACTTCAGAAACTAAACCTGCACCCAAAGGCCCATGGTAGGCTATGGCATGCCAGTGGCACTGCATGCTTTGCCTGCTGGGAAAATTTTAAGGGAGAATGGTGTAATTTAAATTAAACACACATCTGTGAGAGCAGCTCTGCTATAAGAACTGCTTGAACCTTGCTGAGAACTGCCTTGCAATTCTGCAATTCAGTCATTGCAAGAGCTTGCCTCTTCAAAAGGAAGAAAAGGGAGACTGAACTTTCAACCATGTTGTACAATACCCTTCTTTCCTAGGTGGGCAGTAAAGCACTGACTTCCAGCAATTTCCTCCTCCTGAAGTTCATTAGATGGTTTTATTAATTAGTAATAAATTAGTTAGTGCATCTTATCATGCACTGCACCTGAAATCCCACTCATATTTTTGAAACGAGTAATTAAAACCAGAAGTACTTGAATAAACAGGCACTGTGGAGACTAATACTCTATCAATATAACGAAGTAGCTCAGATGTTTAGCAAATCCAAGAGCAATACATGCCTTGCCTAGCAAGCACATCCTCTGATGTGGGCACCCCCAGGTAAACTCCCAGCAACTATGTTGAAACTAATCAGATTCTGGGGAGAATTTGGGTCATTAAATCTGTCAGGGGCCAAAACAAATAGAAAAGAAGTAAGGCAGAGCACAGAGAAATAGTAATGATCAACAATTTCAACACCTTCCCTGGAAAGACTGAAATAATTAGCCAGTAATTATCAGGCAAAATTTCCTTTTACACAGAGGGACTAGGAGGTTACCTGCTTCAAGGACAGCAAATACAACTTTGCTTCCTTCATGGAAATTGAATGGAAAATGCCACCACTGGCAGCCAAATCCCAATAAAAACAGTGCTTCATTATCAGCCACTTGTTGGTACCTATTAAAACCCACTCTGTAGTGCCATAACAACACATATTGCCTCTGTTATCACTGCTGCCAGCAGACTTGGTTCCCTGTATGCTCCTCAGAAAAGAACAAGGGCATAAACAGCAGAAGAATGAAGCAGGTAGAGAGAAAGAAAAAAAACCCAAAACTTACTTTATATTGTCAAGACATCCAGATTCGGGTTTCAGTATGGCAGTATGATGAAACATTTTATAGAGAGCAATCCCGAGGAAGATGACATTAAGCTGCAATATGGGGGAAAAGAAAAAAACCTGGTTATTACATGACAAGACACAACATGATGGGGAGAAAGTCAGCTTCTTCTCTGTAACAGATGAATCACTGTAGGAAATTAGCTCTCACTACAGTTTTATAGCAACTGAATTACAGAAAATTGCCAAGCATTTTATAAGGTGAGCTGGCCTGTAGACTGCAGGACTGGTGATGCCACAACATTATGAAAGCTGGGGCGCTGTGTATGTTAGTGATACAGGGCTGGTTCCAACATCAACTGTAGTGCTTCAAATGATGTTAAGAACAATGAAAAATATCTGCTGTAACTGCTTTTCTGTGTCTTAGAGATGTACAGTTGTGAAAAGTCATTCCAAGCATCTTGCTCAGCTAACCCCATGGTAATGAAGCACAGAAGCATCTTTTTCTGTGAATATATGGTGTAACAGGGAAGGTGGGCAAGGAAATCATGGCATCTGAAGATGCTTAGCACAATGCAAAGTTGAAAAATTAAAAGGAAAAAGAGTTTTATTTGCTCTGTGAAGGATGTGATGGTGTTTCAATGCCTCAGTGTTAAACAAGTCTGCTAGTTCTTGGAAAGGAGTTCCCCCAAAAGCCCAGGCCAGGGTTTGAGATATATCAGAAAGGGAAGATACCTTTTTATGAATGAATTGCTTAAGGGGAAAAAAGTCCAACAGTTGCAGCTGGCAGCACTGCACCCCTCCTCCCACATCCTACACCCCCCCCCCC
>NDXB01016785.1:31791-47336 GCA_002631895.1 Agapornis roseicollis
ATACGGAAGGCTGCTGAAAAAGCTCGCAGTTGCAGAAGAAGCAAGGACAATGTCTGCATTGACATAAGAGTGCCTGGTTTGCTGTGTTAGCCAACCTGTAGTCTACCCAAAACAAAGGATGGTTTATTTAAGCCATATTGCAGCGATTAAAGTATAAGAAAACTCCAGCTGCCTCTAAAGTTGGGTTGTCTACCTTGTTGCCGTGTTAGCTGATACACTGGCAATATGCTAACCATGAAGTTAGATGAGCCTCAACTTCTGCCAGGAAGGAAAAACCCCCATCAAATCTCTCTTCCAGTTTGGACTTTATTTTGTTCCCCCCAACCCAGATTTATTGCATGTTCAGTAGAAAGCTTTGCTCTGGAATGCAAAAGCAGGGCAGTGAGGGGCATCAAAATAGTTTGGCAATTCTAGATGTCCAGCAGTAGAAACAAAACTCTGCAAAAGCCCGCTTTGAAGCTCCCCGGCCCATTTTGATCAAGTATTTTGCAATGCCAAGAGCCTATCCTAATGAGGGTCTAATTGCTTGTGCCAGGTGGGGTCAAAGAAGAACATGCCTTTCTCAAATTAATCTGTGTAAATTAAAGATAAAGCGTGAAGGGACAGCAAAAGTTTTATTTCTTGACCTGAGAGATGGAGTAGTTAATTAGGAGTTCTTACCATAATTATCAAGGTCGCTGGTCCTATAAAGCTCCAAATGAAGTAGGTGTCAAGTCGGAGCCAACATCTGTAATGAAACACAGGGGAAAGAAGGCATTCAAGGACTGCACCCAGGACATACATCAAGAGTGAGAGAGTGACAGAGAAGAATGTGAGCAGCAAAACATGCCGGTGGGAGACAGGAAATATTACATTGCTTGTTCATTTAAATGCTGAATTATGTGCCCAATTTCTGACAGCGCTATTGATGGAATAAGATAATTACCTCTGGAGGAAGCAGGGAGAAAATGGCACAAGGCATGGCTGCAAAGGCTTTCTGCATCTGTCAGAAAAAATACTTAGAACTGTGGGGTTTTTTAAGGAGGAGGTCTGATAAGGATCCATGGAGCTGCTTCTTTGCTTTATGCTCCTCTTTTCTCTCCAGCTCTGATGCAAAACAAGCTGTCTGTCAACTGTCAAACAAGATGGCATTTCTCGAGCAAGCAGATCAGAGCAAATTTGGTGCAAATAGGAAGCACAATTTGGGTAACAGAAGGCTGAGGTTTAATTAGGTTCAGCAACTTCCCCTTTAGAGCATTTTATTTCCCTGAACCTCCGGAGCATTTTGTTTCCACTAATGTTTCGAGGGTTGCATATGGTCTGCGCTATCACATGAAGTTGATTCATGGCCTAAAACTAAATTATTAATCACTTAATTTCAACCGCATTTAATACTCCCCACATTTTTTAAGGCCCCTGGGAAATTACATTTCCATTCCTAGTTCATTGCAGGCGACAGGAAGATAAAATGGAAGTGACTGGTTACAAGACAGACAAATATAAATTCCAAGAAACTTTTGCACGATGTTTAAAATAATAATATCTTGTCGGGTTTGCAATGCTGCAAATCACAGCTCCATTTATACACAGAGGACTAAGAAAGCATAAAACCACTCTTATACTAAACATCAGATGGAATTTCAGAATTAGGCAAGAGACAGGACCTGTATATATGAATTTATCATGGTGGAAGAGATAGCAGTTCTCACAAATGTCATTTTTAGCGCACAAGCTGATATGTTTTTTCCCTTGCAATGGACTTTGCAACAGGCAGAAAGGTCTGTGCCCCACAGAAGAGACCAGCCTGTCAAGAGAATAAAACATGTCCTGAACCTCTCTGACTGGGAGCAGCCAAAATATGAATAAATTAAAACATGTAAAGAAAGCTTCTCACTTGCCTCCCTGACCATATCAATTTCAGGTCTTATCAGCGTTGGAGACCTATCAATCTATATATAATAGTTGTGCCGCTAGTTGTCACAAATTAAAATGCCATCACTTCTGCGACCATCATTCCTGAACTGCCTCTGCAGCTGTTTATCCAAAATCATCATGTAACAGCATCAAAATCTTAATGCAAGAGGCAAATAGGCTTTCAGAGCAACTGCAGGGAAATCTTGTTTCCTCTTCGGCTGCTGAACTTCAAGGTGATTCAGATGAAACTGGTATTGGAACCACACGAGTTTCTAGAAGCTATTTGAGTCTGATCTATTATAGGAAAAGGTTTATGCGGTCATGACAACTATGTATCACCCATAATAACACCTAAAATGTTGCCCAATTGCAACTAGATTTTACAGAGGAATAGAGGTTTCAAGGGTAATAAAGTCCCTGTAAAAAGTCCTTCCCTTCATCCCTGAAAGAAGACATCAGCATAGCAGCAGTTCACACAATTACAAGGAATTTTAGACTTTATACGTCCCCCCCAAAAAAAGTGTAATGAGTTCTTATGCCTCAGTTGACACTTATAAATCAGGGAATACCCAGGCCCACAACTTTTTTCTAGTGATAATAAGAGTGCTGATGTTTGGGAGAGGACTCAGAGGTGGGCTTTTGTTTGTTTGTTTTTTAAATTACAGTAAATTGAACTTTTTTGCCAGTTTAACTTCCAAAACATCCCCTGACCATACTTCCACAGGTGTCAGGAGCAGAGTGTATTTTAATTGCCAAGCAACTTGGTTTTCCTTCAGCACAAAGAGTGAGCCAGCTCTTGGAAAGCCCAGGGAAGAGCAAAGACACAAACCTACTCCTTACTCCTTAAAGCATGACGGCCAGCCATATGGTCACATCTGATGCAGCTGTTTCTGAATGCATATAGATTGGGATACAGGGAAAATCAGTGAAAACTGAAATACAGCAGGAGGGAAAAGCTGTGCTGGGTTGAGCAAAAGTAAGCGTGAAGCAACTGGTTTCCTTCTCAGACAGCTAAACGGATAAAATTTTCCACCCCATTCCCCTAAAAAATCTCTTCGGTTTTGAAGTACAATTCAGTGGCAAGAGATGGATGCTGTGGATGGGAAACAGTGGAGGAACCAGGTCCTGCCTTCGGAATAAGCAGGGGACAGACACAGAGCAAAAGGTCCCCTTCCAACAAGAGACAGGTTTGTCTAAGGAAAAGTAGAGCTTGCAAAAAAACGGAGAAAACTTTTTTTGCTCTCTTTGCACACTTTAAAGAACGTGATGTCATTTCTGCTTGAATAGAAAAATCACCTTTCCATAAAACTGTCTATGAGAGTCTTAGGTGACTAAACGGAAAGCTGCAGGACTGCCTCTAGTCCTCAGAAGGACCTAAAAAGCTGGGTTTTGTGGTCATCAGGGAGACAACTTTGAATACATTTAAGTCATACCTCATAAGAATGCAAACTAGGACCAAAACATCAAAACACAGGCATCTCACCAATTGTGTTGAGGAGCTGTAAATTGCTAATCAGACAAGTGCCACACTGAGCTTTTCTTCCCTTAAAAGACAAAAAACCACATGCACAATGAGCTGCATAAATGAGCTTCTCAAAACAAGGAAGCAATCAGGCAACTCACTTTCCAAAGTTGCTAATCTTGGGCTGAGTTACTTCTGACCCCCCCATGCACAGCTGCACCATGAACATGGACTTACCACATTACAAGTTAGACCCTGCTGCCATTAAGCAAACGAGCTGCTTCAGGGCAGAGCGGATTATCTGGAAATCTGCGGGTGAAGGGAATGCTGTTCAAAACCCCATTGCTTCTTCCAAGAGAAGAAGCATATTCAGTGCTCATAACAAGCTCTGTGGTGCTGCTTTCCTTTACTTTTTAATTTCCTCTGCCACAGTGACAAGTTGCCATATTCACCTAAAGCTTTTCTCAAGTAATAAAGACTACAAAGGGTTTACTCTATTTTCTGCATGAGGAGAAATCAAATACTAAACTATCCCTGGTGTGCATTAAATATAACCAATAAACAATCATTAGCTGCCATTGGACCGTAAAATTTGAAGACCCCTAAACACATCATGTTGTTCATGGGAGCTCAGCAGTTTGTTTCACATGGCTATGCAGCCTCCTTGTCTGGGTGCTGTAATGGGATATGTATGCACAATGCCTTTCAAGGGTGCAATATAGTTTCTCCTTTAAGCAGTCCAGCATCTACATTGCTCATGCTTCCTCCTCCAAATACCCAGCACAAATACTGAAAATAAAACAAGTTCAGTGGAGCCACTCAAGACAGACCATATTGTTAGAAGCTATTTTCCAAGCAACATTAACATGCATAAAATGTCAGCAGCTGGCTGATGGACTTGGAGGCTGTGCACATTCACCAGGCTTTCATTTTGCTTTCTGACAGCTGGATTGCTTACCATGTATATCCTGCTTTATAGCATACCAAAAGGGCAGAGGAGGGGAGAAACAATAAAGAGATTCCTGTCACGATGAATTTGATCACCAGTGGATGAATATACCTATGTTTTCTAAAATATATCGAGCCATTCAAAGCATAGATGCTTTCCTCTGAGATTTGCAAGAGGCATTGATATGAATCCCAAGACAGTACAGGAATACGGAATGGCTTCTTGCTGCAGATTTTGGATAGTCTGCTACTTGAGTGAGTCCTTTCAAAGGGAGGCTGCTAAAACCTTAATCCAGCTTTTACTGAATTTTAGACGCAAGTTATTTCCAAATACTAGCAACAACTGCAAATGCTATTTCCCATCTGCATTTCACAGCATTGCTTACCGCAGTGCTTGACATTAGATCTGGCCAGGAGACGGATGGATTTGGTTAACACACAGGACTTGGCAAGTGTAGCTGTCTAAAACTTCAATTCCAGTATCTTCTTATTTTTTTTATTTATTTTTTTTTTTTTTTCTTTTCAGAAAAACCTGAGATGTTGTCATTTAAGACTCAGCATCTGAAGACCTGGCCTGTAAGAAATGGTCACTTGAAAGTTCACATGAGCATTGACAGAATTGCCTAGGCAGTGTTGGGGGAGCACACTGTCTACATTGCGGCTTTCTGCTTTTCACCTTTACTTTAGAAATTACAACCAGAACAAGGTGAGATGCAACACTTCTAATTTATGTGGGGGGAAAGGGCCAAACAGCTTGCTCACAAGAATAGTCCATACTGGCCTGAATGGGATGATCTCTTAATGGAATCACTACAGTGCTATTTGGTTATAAAAGGAAATTAGTCACCTAATATGAGTGGTTTGAACTGCTCTTAAACAAAAAGTAGTAAAAGGAAAAGGATCAATTCCAATCATTGGAATATTGAAGTGTAAGAGAGTATCTTTACTGTAAAGCTACTCCAAAATGTCAATATGAATACTAGCATGGGATGCTTCAGAAAATCACAAGCACCAAGTAATGAGCAAAGAAACAGACAGAGGAACAGCTGCCTGTTCCTGGCTGTGTAATCTGGACATGTGTTACAGGAGGGTTGGATTTAAAAGGAAAATGAAATCAAGAAAACCTACACTGGGTGTCTAAGCAAATCATTCTGAGATGTATGAATGGTGGCACCAAATGCCAGGCAAAAAACAAATAACACTAACAGCTCCATAAGTCCTGCTTAAACAAATGCAATAAATAATAGAGGAAGGCAAGTAATATATTCCAGAGAATGTTTTACAAAACCCGGCAAAACCAAGCAACTTCTTGCAATCAAATTATGTATGCCTGGCATATAGTTCACTACAAATTCTAATCAGTTCTACCCTTCTAATAACATTACACAGAAAAATACATCATCATCCATCAACCAGATGGAGCATGATAGTTATACAAAACATATTGTATGTTTTTTATTTTCCACTAGAAGAACGTGATAAAATTTTGCACTCTGGAATTAGAGATTATAAATAAATATTTTCGGTTCTGCAAATCTCTGTAAATATTTATCTTAAAAGTATTATATATACATGTTTAATAATGAAAACTACTACTTTATGCTGTGGAGAGGGAGATATTTTACTGGTACAGACATGGGACTGCTGCTCCTCAATACAAAGATAGCAAAGTTTTGTTGTTTACCTCCAGCAGATTTCAGCCAAACTTTCTGCCTCTATCTCCCATACCATGGAAACATTTAGACACCCAAAGCCTGATAGTAAAATGCAGTGTATCCCATGGAATATGTTTATTTTGCTGTGCTTCAGAAAGGTCCATATATTCATTTAACAGGAACAGAAACATTTCAGCACTGCAAAGCTGCCATGATACTTTGTGGGAGCTGTGGTTATGTGCAGTGTGTTCCCACTCTCTATAGCCACCTGCAGTGTGCCACTATCTCCCACAACCTACACTGGTATGTCAGCTGTCCATACAGACTATCAAGAGGGACTTTGCAAAGATGAGGGTGGATGTAAATAAGCTGCTGTCTCATGTCCAAAGTAATACCCTGGACTTGTGGATGTCCTTTTACTACAAGAGAATGAAGTAAGACTTTTTCAACACCCAACAGTTATAGCGCACTGGAAGAGAATGCAGTTAGTGATAGCTTTCATTGCAAACTAGCTGCAATACTGGCTTTTCTTGGTAGGCAGCACAAAATATTAAGAGAAGTCAAAAGCATCACGCTGGTGCTATAAGCCCTGCAATGGTAACATTGGAGAAGTTACAGGGTGAACAGCATGGAAAGAAGCCACTAAAACACCAGACTGTGAACCAGACAGGCATGGACACAGCTCCAGTGATGGCAAATCTGCAAGAGTATCCTATCTGGATTTCCAGGGAGCTGGATTCATGGTTCTTCAGCTGTTAACATGTTTAAGGCTCAGTGTGCCCCACACAGGCCACTAGGAAAAGGTAGGTCTTCCCCAGAAACACCACTGTAAGAAAAAATTTCTCTAAATGTATAAGGCAGGATGTTTCAAGATCTGATTCAATGGGAGCCTATATATGGTATAAGAGGGGATGTGAATGAAAGAGTTGGCTGGGTCAGAAAGGAGGCGGCAGCTGATGCAAACAGTCTTCTCCAGAAAGTGTAATCTGCTGTTGTGTTACTTTTTCTTTGCCCCTTAAGCCGGTCAAAGTCAGTCAAACTACTTTGTATAAATTAGTAGAGATTCTTGAAAACTTACTGTCTTTACCTGTGTGAGCCGTTTCCTCTCCACAAACTATGACATTTATACAAATTCAGGTTGCTATTCACCTACTCATGGGAGGAACATGAGGCAAATATCCAGCTGGGATACAAGCCTACCAGCTGGCACGGTAATGGGTCATGAGCAGTTCCACTGCTCTACAGATTTGCTTCTGCAAGGAATCAGGTTGATATATATCAGCAAGGTTTCAGGCAAAAATTCTGCAGTTGAACTTAAGAGAGTATCAACCAGTGCCATGGCCTGACCCAACCTATGCTAAAAAAGATCTTTAAAAACACTACCAGCTCATTGCTATGTATGCCTTCAGATTGAGCCCTTAATTCAATTAAAATGACAGGGGAAAGGCAGCTCAACAACAGAAAGAGGAAAAAAAAAGTAAATAAAAGAAGTAAATAAAACCCCCTACATTGTTAGAAAAAAGTAAATAAAACACATTGTTAGTACTATTGTAACAAAGCTGGCAAAGAAAATCAAAAGCTTGATTTTCACTGTGTTTTCCATTAGACAGTGTTGCACAATCATCTGAGCTGTGCTTTGATACCAGCTTCAGCAATGTTGAAAACATTTAAGAATATTCATAATGATAAATGATGTAGCTCTTCCAATTTGCAAAGAGTCTAATACACTCCATGGTCACCGCCTATTTTATGTGCAGGCTCTGTTAATTTGACACAACACTTAAAAAAAAAGAGGAAGAAGAAAGCAATGTTTCATTCTCCAAATGAAAAATACTCTTTGGTTAGAGAAGAAGGATGACCTTGCTGATATGGTACCAAACTGAGACTTAGAACAGCCACCTCTGCTGATCTTATGCAATGATGTGATAAAATTTCCCCCAGCTGACATCCCCAAGAAAATACCTTTGCAAATCATTTCATAATGAGGAATTTGTCCTCTATTATCATGGAGTATGTTAGAGACAGAAAGATAAAGCAAGGCATGCCTCCTGGCTGAGCTGTCTGCACAAGCTTCCTTTGTCTGTCAGGTCTCTGGGCTCTTTGCTTTCCTTTGTCATCCCCATTCCCATCTCTTCTGACAAGTGTCAAACCCCACTCACACTTTGTCTGTGCCATAGCTCCTGTAGTCCACCGCTGCTGATACAGCCACAATCAGTGCAGGCATGCCATAGCCAACCAAATAGAAATACTTCCTCCGGGAGTGTTCACTCTCAAAAACCTCCACGAGCATGATGTAGAGCTGCACCCCCTCCAGGAACATCCAGGTGAAAGCTGCCAGGAAGAAGAAGTGCAGGAGGGCAGCAAAGACGGCACAGGCAATCTGCATGCGGATTGAAAAGAGCAAGGGAAGGTGTTTGTACTATGCTGAATTAATGCAACAGTCAGGATTACTCTTACCATGAAGTTCAATAAAAATAAAGGAGTTCTTCTCCAAAGAAAGAACTTTTTTTTCACTTGGAAAATGTTTGTGAACTACTTTAAAATAGATACATCTCTGCATTTATAAATTATATTCAAAGATAGAAAGGCATGTATGTACACAATCTGGCAAATAAAAATGTAAAGATGTACATAGTATAAATGCCCTTTTGCAACCTGCTTATTAAACATAACACCTATTTTACAAATAATGCATATAAAGC
The DNA here is from genome assembly GCA_002631895.1 of Agapornis roseicollis. NCBI lineage: Eukaryota > Metazoa > Chordata > Aves > Psittaciformes > Psittacidae > Agapornis > Agapornis roseicollis. Next base: position 40,452 of record NDXB01016785.1, read on the forward strand.
CTCTGAAATAATAGTAGGCACCAGTATATGACTCCCCATTAACAACCAGGGCCCAACCCTTCAAGAAGTCAGGTATTGAATTAAGGCAGTGCTGGAATACATCTCACTGCATGGTCAAACATCTCATACACACTGAGATGAGAGCCTGTGGCAGGAGCAGAAAGTGCTTTGCCTCTTACCGGTTGGTCAGTCCGGTTAATGCCAATGAGGAAGAGGAGTTCTGCCACAAAGAGGCTGATGCACAAGTTTTTGTGAATTGTGTTGCGGTCACTTTGCAGTCCACGGAAGAAGCAGAAGGTGAAGATGCAGATCAGGAGGCAGACCAGTGAGAGTAGGATGCCAACCCATGTGATGAAGTCCAGGAGCAGGTCATGGACTGCATCGCTGTGCTGGAAATAAAGCAAACAAACAAATCATCAATTGCATGCTGCATGACTTCTAATCCATCCCAGACAGAGCGTGAGGTTTTGACTGAGGCCCTTTCCCAAATATTTGTACCCACTCACCAAACTGTGGAACAGGAGTCCAGTAGCAAAAAGACTAAATGACCCTACACTTGAATCCCACATCAAGAAAGCTGCAACCTGAAACACAGGCTCAAAAGTGTCTGGCAAGCTGCAGGTGCTCTGAACAGACTCAGATCCCAAAGTACCATAGAAACAATTATGCTGCTGTTGAAAATGCCAAGATGTCATAGCTAGCCTTGTGTGCAGCCCCATCTTTAGTAAATGTGGCAATGGAGTGTGCACACATAGTATAAAGAATCATCAAACACTGTGATTCCAGTGTAAAAATGTTTCATGCTAACAACATCATGCAGATTAGAACCACAAGTCCATTACAACCATTTACCAGCAGTGACAAAAGACTCTCTTTAAATGTTCACAGAGACATATAAGCTTAGAGCCTTTGGAAAGAAAAAGATCACTTAAATGTCTTGATGGTTTTTGTGTTTTGTTTTGGTTTGTTTTTTTTTCCACTAGGGAAGGCGAAAGAAAGTTTAATTTTTCTTTTTCAAACCCTAGAGCTGTATTTTAAAGCTCCTGGGAAGTCAGCCTGACCTCTGGAATGCTACCCAGAAAAAAAGACAGACCTTGTAACATTAATTTCCTTTTAAATTGTAACAGAATGGAGATTTTAAGACAGCCTCGAAAGTAAGAGTCCCTGTGATGAACTCACAACTTGGTTTTACCCCAAAGCCATTCAAATATGGCCACTGCGGTGGCAACATCAAGCAACCCAGCAACAAAATTTTGTGAGTGGTAGCATAGGTGTGCCTTAGTTCTGCTGACAAAATACCACTGGAGTGCTCGTTGGCTTATACTGCACATCCCTCCCAGAAAAGAGGAGGGGATTCTGGGACCCTGACACCAATGGTATCCCACCTCTTTATTCCTTATTCAAGCTGTAAAGCTTGCACATAACCCTCCATGTTTTCACCAGATGCAGCAAAATTAGAAATATCATTACTTATTAAATGTAAATGAGAAATACATGGTGATACGTGAGATGGCTGCTCAGAGCTAAGCAGTTAGAACTGAGGGAAAGATTGTCTGGAAATCTCTGGGGGCTGTTCAAATAGACTGGACAGTCTTGAAACCCAGCTTTGTGGTCTTCCAGGCTGTGCTATAAGTGGTATTCACATTCCTTTCCACCTCTGGCATTTTGATGACTTAGGCATTATGTAGGCTGGCAAATACAATAGTGCCACACTTCAAAAAGCCAGGACAAACTGGAAACATTTTCCTCCTTCTGGGATAAAAGCTTATGACAGATGGAGGGAAAAGGTGATTAATTTATCCATTTTATTTGTCTGCTTGCCAATGATAAAGCCACATCAAATGTCAGGCCTTTCCTGATATACACTCTGCTATGTCAGCACCCACAAGAAACAGCTCAAATCTTTCAGCTTTTTGGCTTTATTAGCATGAGTGACTTTCCACTCCTTCTCTTCCATACTGGAAGTTTTCCCTCCAGGGAGTCTTGGAGGTGGAGAGATGAGGGCTCCTTTCCTCAAATGCTCTTGCAGCTCTTCCCGAGTATTTCAAATACCTAAGGAACTAGGGGTCACAAGGCCAACAGAGAGGCAAGAAATCATTGTGTGCTTACTGTAGATCATGACAGAAATGCCTGTTCCAGCCAGCTCCTTCAGCATCACCCAGAAAACTGAGAAGAGGAAGCACACGTCATTTTCCTGGCAGCCGCACATTTGTGTCATTCCAGCTCATCCATCCCTCTTAACTCAGTGCAAAAAAATGTTAATGCAAAACTTGCACCTTGCAAATCATTCTTTCTTTTGTCTGATGCTGCTGGGGAACAGCAGGAGAACATCTCCCTGAACAACCCTGCCAGCTCACCTGATTAGATCACCCTGGCAGGCTGAAGTGACCAAAAGCTCTTCAGCTGGGTGAGTCAGGCAAGGCAGCTAATGTGAGTGGATGCAAGCAGAAAGAAACCAGGTAGACTTTGGCCAGATGGATCCATCCCATCCAGATGTGGCCAACAGCACAGGTTCATCTATCCCAAAACAAAGTTAGCTTTGCATAGGGAAAGATTTCTGATGCCTTATGAGATGAATCTCACAAGTCTCAGCTCCTGTAATATATCCCTGCCGACTTTAAGCTACAACACAGGAATTGGGGGTGGTTTTGCCCCTGGAGAGATATCCTGCCATCTATGTTCATGGTCTTCCTCAGGGAAAGGCCATTTGCCTATGAAGCTCACCATGCTTAGAAAGAAACACAGTCTTCACTGATGTATTATTATTCACTCTTACTACTCTTCTTTTTAATATTAATTATAATGATAATACTTATTTTATGTACATAATACCCATCCCTCGGGTGCTGGGAAACAACCATAAAAACAACTTCTCTCTAATTACAACCTTCCTCCCAAAACTCAACAAACTCACAAAAGAACAAACAAAACAGAATAATAACAATAAACTGGAAACAAGGGCAATTTAGAAAACACCTCAGGGGAAAAATATGAATTTGTTGCTTTTCTAGTAAAGTCCAAGACTGAGCTGGGTTTCAAAGACTGAGTGTGCTCCTTCTTGTTTGGGGTGCCCTATTTCAGTTGCCACAGCAGAGATGATGGCTCAGGGAGGAGTTGATAAACACTGGCATTCTTCCCAGGACAGTGCCAGCTGTCCCCAGGCCAGGCACATCCAGAGCTTTAACACCAACAAGTCCAACAAATGGGAATTCACCTGTTGCTGAAGGCTGAAACTATGCTGTCATAGGCCACAAAGCAGAATATTATGGGAAAAGGAGGAATTGTGTTAATCACTTCTCAATGCTGTGAGATTATCCTTGCCATCACCTGGTTGCTATGTGACAAACAAGGGAGCAATGTACCTGTTTTACACAGTTGGTATATTCCAGGGTCAAGTATGATAAATAAAAGACTTCATACCTGGGTTGCAAACTCCAAGCCTGGTCCCCCATCTGTGGAGACATGCAAGAGGTGCATATTCCTTATCCTGACCAGTACTGTTCAAGTACTCCCTGACTAAGGATAAAATAACAGATGCACATACTAGCAATATCCTCCCAGCACCCTGCAAGCCCTGGGGTCCCTGAGGCACACAAAATACATCTGAAACCACCAGTGTATTGATAACAGTCAACATGTGCTTCTTCATGATCTCCCCAGACATGTGGGCAACTAGAAGAGCCCATGGCAGATACCAGACATCAGTCTAAGAGACAGTTTCCTGACAGCATCAATCAAACAGCTCCCTGCCGAAAATCACCATGGCTGTCAAGACCATAACGTGTCATGGTCTTGTCATGACCATTCTTGTCATGGTCAAGAATGCAAGCCAATGAGTCTTGTTACCACTAAGTTACACTAGCTTTAGAGGTAAACTGACATGCTGATTACCTGCAGCACAGGAATGACTTACTGAGTAATTGAAAGAAAGAATCCACTTCAATTGATGGGTTTCTATATTAAATACCTTTTACATTTATGATTTAGGCATGAGCCTGACTCCAAAGCCCAGTTAAAGAAGATTTCTCCGGCTCTGGAAAAAAGCCCTACTTTTGCTCCAGTGGGGCCAAGAGTTGCAGGATGAGAGCACTGATGGAAACTTGTGCAGGAGGAGTTATGGGAGCCCTGGTCACAACAGCAGTAGGGTGGGCAGGCAGCCTAGATATTATTTGGGCTGAGAAAATCAATGAGCAGCTCTGTCAGTGCCTGTAAACCAGAGCAGAGCTAATAAAAACAAATCCCAGGGAATGTCAGCTTATGACAGAATGGCTCTCCCTGAGATGAACAACCATTTCCTTCCTTATTAAAAACATCAGTAGAAGAAAACAGCAGCCAAACTGAGCTGCCAGCAGCATAGGACCTTTGCCTAATCTGTCCCTCCAGGAACGGAAAGAGTAGTATGTTTGGGAGTGAAAGAATAAGCTAGCAGTAAATAAAAACACAGTGCCATCAACTAGCTCAGATATGACCATTCAGTGCCTGGTGGGAGCTGGCAGTGTGCTGGGCTGGGCAGAGACCCAAGTGGGACACGTTTGAACTCCTGCATGCTGCTGATTCTACTCCTTAGATTTGTAGCTATCTGGGGCCATGCAGGCTTCCTCTGCCCTTTTTCCCCCACTGCTGTTGCTGAGAGAAGATTACTGCAACAATCTGGCTGTAATGCTTCATGGCTAATTGTAAAGGGCTACTTAAGAGGTAAATGTTTTTTGCAGATATGCCAACATCAGCTAGACTACAGGGACCAGGAAGAAACCCCAAGGGCTCCTGTAGAGTGTCTGGGCTGGTCGTGGCTATGCAGGCATGACAGGTTTTGAGGGGGCTTTCTCTTCCCTGTGGTCAAGAGAGATATGTGCTGGGGAGATCCCACTGCTTTAGCACTCATCATCTCCCTCTTCTCAAGGTTTCACTGACGGAGGGAGGCAGTTCTGCTCCACAGCAGACACAGCACCTACAGATCTGGTACATTTCCCCTCTGTGTTCTGCAAAGGTGGTTCTATCATAAAGAGAGCTTACTTCCCACATGAAGCCATTTCAGCCACACCTGAAGAGTCTGCAACATCACACTCTTCAAACTATGACCATCTGATACAAGGCTTAGATCCCTGAGCACTCCTGCAAGGTGGTTTAACCACCTTTTACCTCCTTGACTTAGTTTTCAAAGCTGTCTTCTTAGTCTGCACAGGTCACACAGACCAACTTCCTCTTCCTTTGTCTTCGTCAGCAAGATGAAGGCTTCCTAGCAGAGCCCTTTCTCTCAAGATTCTCCCCTAAATGCAACAGCCTTCCAGTGACTGTTAAAAGCAGCAGCCAGCACAAGCCACAGAAATTTACATAGCTAAAATAAAATGGTATGGGGGTAGGTGTGTACAGAAAAATGGGTACAGACCTTACCTTGCTATGTCTTATAAACTCTGTGTTACTGTGTAGAGTTTGTAACACATAGTGTGGTGAGGGCATGTAGCAAGAGCCCAGCATTTCTCTCATAATCACCAATACCCAAGGATACCACTGCAACTGAGATGTAGTTTAGGACAGATTCAGCTGTGGACAGGAGGAAAGGCTTGGGACAATAACTCCATCAATCATCCTGCCCTCCTATGCTTGCTGGATTTAGCAAGGCAGCGCAGCTCTGCTTACTCATAAGGCATGTCCGACCCAAGAAATGAACTATGGCAGCTGTGCAAAACTCAGAGTAGACATCACTGAATCATAGAATAGTTAGGGTTGGAAAGGACCTTAAGATCATCTAGTTCCAACCCCCCTTCCATAAGCAGGGACACCTCACACTAAACCATGCCACCCAAGGCTTCATCTACCCAGCCAAGTCGCCAGCTCGTTAATTTGAGTTCCGTGAAAAAATCTGGTCACAGCATTGTCAGTTTCTGCTATTGTATGGATAGTTTTACCCAGCCTGGTGCCAGGAGGCAACTGGTACACTGGCTCCACCACACCATGGCCTCTACCTTTACTTCGGTTTTCACACTCACCCTGCTGTAAGCCAGAAAGGAAAAGGGTATCAACAAGACATGGGGCAAGGCTAAGCGCTTGCAATGGGAGCTACTTGAATTGTTCATTTTGGGACAGAGGATCAGAAAATACTGCACGGTGATGCTGTCCCCATGCTCTGTGGCACAGCTCCTTATTGTGCAACTGGATCTGTCTTGCAGATTGGAGAGTTGAAAAGGGCAATGCTAAGCAAATATGTACCCTTTAGATTAGTGGGAAAGAACAGGCTCAGAGTACATCTTTCTGAAGCCAGGCTTTAGATGTTTTCAGGTTGGACACCCAAAAGTGGCTACCTGAGAAGATCTGGGTCAATGCTTTGGGAAACACACATACAAGGACCAGCAGGACATCCAGCCCAGCAGAGCTAGGAACAGTAAGACACAACTAGGGCTCAACCTAAACCAGTGCATGTCAAACTAAGGGTGTGCAAGTCAAGGAAGCTCCCTAAGTGACTTCCTGCCCACCTAGACAAAAAGCTTAAGCACTGCTATCAGGTACAACACTGAATCAACCTTTGTAATGGTTTAAGCCCACCCGGTAACTCAGAACCTTTTAGGCATAGATTAGTTGACCTAATAGGTATATTTGACCTAAGGTATAATTAAATGTGCTGTTTAAAACTCCTTATTCTTGGAGTTCATAAAATCTCATATTTCTGTTCCTAACACAAGCTCCAATACTGCTGTATTTAGAATTTTAAAATCTGATTGAAGACAAGCACATTTAATAACTTTTACACTTAATTAAAACAGTTTTCATTAAACCCACATTAGAATAAGTTACTTTTTTGCAATGTGTGTTATATCTCTTTTTTGTTGGTTTTTTTTTTTTCTTTTTTTTTTTTTTTTTTTTTTTGTTTTCCCTTTTTTTTTTTTTAAA
>NDXB01016785.1:47429-64913 GCA_002631895.1 Agapornis roseicollis
TTTTTTTTTTTTCTTTTTTTTCTTTTTTTTTTTAGTGTTGACCCCTTTGATGGTATAAAACAATTTGTCTTCCAAAATTCATTACATGGCAGTTTCAGTAATTTAATTCTGCAGTTAGGGTGGATTTGCAATCATGCACCCACTTCTGGTTTCATCCACTACTGGTCAATCCCACAGTGCTAATATATGGATAAGACAGCACAGCAACAGCTTCAGCTTGCTCTTTATATCTGAAATGGCTGTATTGCTTTAGGCAACAGACCATTGCATTCCATTTAGACTTCATATATTTTTATTCCTTTCTCACCTTACTTTGCCTTATGCTTCTATTCCCCAAATAATTAGCAAGGTGTAATGTGTTTATGGTATAGAATAACATCTGAAAGCTTCCAGTTAATTGCTACAGTTAAAACACATGCACAGCTCCTCCTTGTTTTACTTATTTTTAAAAGAAGAGTAAGCTCTAGCATTCACTACATACTGATAAGCAATACTTATCGACCCTGAGGTACTCTTGCTTATTCTGTTTTGGATTATTTTTTTAATTGTATTTTTTCCACCAGCTCTGAAGTTGTTTTCTGTCTGCATATATTTCCCCATGGTACATTTAAGATGCATCTGCTATAACTAATATGATGTAAAAAGCAAGCTTATATGAAAAACAGCTTATAAATTTAGAATAATTCTGCAGCAATTGCATAGATAGAATGGCTTACTTGAGAATGGCTTTGTCCCACAGCATGGAAACCATTATATTTTTATAGCATTTAAGGATCTTACCTAATATCCTCCTGATTCAAACAATAGATAGATATTTAACATAGACCTCATCTATGTTAAATATACCTCATAATTTAACAAAATATCTGTAAGATCATAATAATTGTCCTATAACACAAGCCAAATGAACTTCTTAGCTGAACAGTGATTTTGTTTCCGAGTCTTAAAATTTGTTTCCAAAGGGAGGTTGTCATTTTTCCTTGTAAATTGTCCAAAAGGACAACAAATGCTGCAGTTCTGTAATGAAGGCCAGCCCTTGCCAAGAAGATGCATCAGCAAGATCCACCTCACAGGTCATTATGGTCCTGCTGTCTTCTTCCCATGCTAACTGGGGTTCTGACAGCAGCCAAAGGGGTACCTGTGGGTGTGGGTCCATTGCTTTTCCCAACACCTATACATCCTGCTCATTTGCACAGCAGGCTTTTTATCATGGGCACCATTATTTACACCACTGAAATACATAACTGAATAGGAAACTCTAGGCCTAACTAATTTAAACAGGCAGGAAGCATATTCAAATTAAAATCTCCCCCTCTTAAGACTGGCATTGAACCCAGAAAATTCTACTCTTGAAGCAAACCAATAAATCCCTGCCACCATGGTAAGCTAATGTCATTTTCTGCCCCTTTGGACAAAGACATATTGCTGTTTCATGCTTAAGGGCCAGATGAGCATCAATCACCTCCTCAGCAGTGCTACCTTCCAGCTCCACCTTGCCACAAACATTCTGCTAATAATTAATTAAATCCCAGCCCATAACACACCAGGGTCTCCTCCGAAGAATACAGTCTTTGCTATCCTACCAAGGAGGGAGATCATTCATGACCAGATGTAACACTTGTCAAATTGGTGCTGGCTTTTGATTAAGAAGCAGGACACCAATGTCCACTTCTCACAATGCCTGGTGTTTGGTCTCATTAGGTAGGGTGCTTACACCAAAGGATGGCCCCTCTATCAAAAAATCCAACAAATTGAAGTCAGTAAACTACAAATCTCAATAACAAAAGAAAATTGTTTCTGTTGCAAAAGTCCCAGAATATTATTATGGGTACAACAGTCCTCCTTAGAGATCCTAGTCACTGGCCAGACCACTGCTGCAAGAGGTCCTGCACCAGCTTGCAACATTCTTTCCCCATGGATCTTTCCACCTCCAAGAAGACAAAAAGATGTCTGAGGCTAGAAATGCCTTTTTGTACAGGACACAAAACAATAAAATGGCTCAAAAGTGTGCTTACAAGAGATGAGAGAGTCAATAAATGACAACAACCACTATTTATTTTTAAACCTCCACCCTTCCAAAACAGCAGGTATTCTGCTGCCAAGACTTCAAAATAAACCCATTGCAACAGCAGAAGGAATGTCATACAAGCCACCTCCTAGATTTGCCAAGTCATACGGCCAGTTCCATGGGCAAAACAGAGTAGGATGGTGCCACCAGGAAGAGCAAGGTGATGAGCAGCTGGAGGGAGGAGTTGCAGATGTTTGCAGGATACACAGGTACCTTTGTCCTCAGACCAGGATGATTGCTAAAGCAAACATGCCAGAAAGCTATCCAGTTGCATCACAACAGTCAACAAAGTGGAGGCAATTTGGCTCTTAGAACAATGATACTTTGGCTGCATCCAAATGATAAAACATGACCTGAAAGTCTTGAGGACACTCATTAACATCCAGAAACACCCACCAGCTAATAGCACACTGGCTCAGCATTTGGAAAGCTTCCAGCTGTACCTCTTTCAAACCTGCTGGCTGAACACGGACAAGCAAGGGTCTCACACTCTCTTTCTTCAAGATGAGATAACACCAGCACTACTAGTCTAATGAAGTTTGAGTGAAATGTCATGCAGACAAGGCTGACCTAGTTGCGGTTTGAGAAGAGGCTTGTTCCGTGCTAGCCTGTATCTGCACCCTGCAGTAGGGATTGCCCTCATTCACATCAGTGGAGTGGAAAGCTATCTGTATTTCCCAGGTGCAACCTCCAACTTCAGTGACTCAGGTATATCTGTTAACTCCAGACAGCTGATAATGAGCCAAATACACATTTCTTTTGAAAATTTAAGCAGTTTTAGGGAACTGGCAAAACCAGACCTGGACTGCATAATGCCATTAACATGTAAACTTGTGCTCTGAATTAAACATTTCTTCAGACATCTCCCAGGAAAATGCCACAGCCATTTAATGGTATGTCTCCTGGACTGATAGTGACTCCTGCAGAATGGAATGGATACATCATCCCACAGCAGCAGCAGATCTATCCTGCCCTTCTCCACTGCACGCAGCTGCTATGGCAAATGTGCTGCCAGGCTCCCACTTTTTCATTTTTTTTTTCTAAGCTTTGGTCATGCATGATGGTTCTTTAATGTATGCGTTTTATTGCAACCCTTCACATTCCTCTTCAGATTATTAAGTGAGAGAAAAATATATGAAGGAGTGACACTGGAAGAATAGTTGAGAAAAGATCTTTTAAAAACATAATAGCTGCTGCGGTTCTGCAGTCATGAAAGTGGCTCTGAAACCTTCTGCCTGCACGGAAGACGCCAGATCCGTATTTAGCTCAGAGCCATGGATCCTGCTGTAGTGCCAGACACATGAAAAGGAGATACCGCAACACAGAAAATCACTAGGGCAAAACGTTTTGGTCATCAGGGCCTTCCTTCTCTTTTCTACAGCAGCTGAGGCTGTTCTCAACCAAAGACAGCAAAAACAGCTCAGGAAATGGAGGACCATCTCAACCATTCTCCTATTCTTGAATAAAATCCCATATGTGCATATCACTCCTCAAGCCACTCCTACCATGATTAACAACTTATTTCAGGAGTAACTTCTTTAGCTCCAGTGGGGTAGTCATGTGGGACCATTTGGCTTTGTGTAGATGTACAAGATGGTATAAGGAGTTCCCTTTTACGTGTAGCTTGCTGTCACATAATGAGATACAGAGAATGTATCTTTTGTCCCTAGCTGGAATCTGGTAAATACTTTTGGTTCCACACATGCACCTCACACAAACATATACATCAGTGTATCTGCACCTGTTGCTAGCAGGACACACAGACTGCACCCCATGAGGCAGGCTCTGCACACTTTTCTGTCCCAGCATTCAGAGTGCCCTCTACTCCCTGGTGCCACAGTGAGGATCCCGCAAGCAAAGACCGAGCTAGGACATGTTCTGCACCAGTAAGCAAAGGATGTGGTAACAGCTAATTTTGCTCACTTATCATCCTCAGCTCAGAGCTGACCATGGCAGTAGCTCAAGACAGGCTTTGCACTGGTGTGACTATCTCCTGTTTCACCATAGAACAGAAGGATGCTTTATACCAGATGGTTTCTGCTGTTACAGTCACACAGCAATTTCCCTGCTCAGCTTCATTTGCAGTAACAAAATGATGTTACATTGGCCATTTTTCCTGCCCAATGCACTGTCAGCCTGGGAATCAACAATGCCTACCTTAACTTCCACATGTGCCATCAGGACCGCAAAGTTCGTTAGGTGATTGCAGGAGCATGTGGTGTGTGTCTTGTTAGTTGTCAGGAGGCGACACCCCTGGGTGGACCAGTACCCTGTCATTGTGCGCTTTGTATAGCTCCAGAATGAACAGTTTGGATTGAAATTTTCTTCTGACTGCTGCAGGGAAGAAATTAATAAATGCAATAAAAATTATAGGGCTTCATAGATTTCTAAATGCACTATTTATTTTTTTCCAGAGGCACTTGGTAAATCTCACCCTTTAATTTTGGATAAACAGTCAGCAGTGGTTTTATACATCAAGTATTACTTGCTGATACCAACAAGTTAGATTGTTGCTGCTCTCTTTGCTAATGCAAACTTATTTCTTTGTTCTTGATTAATTTCAGCCATAGACTAAATCCGGCTCTTCAAAACCAGATTGATTCATTTGCATTGCAGAACAGAGAAATTAATTGCTTTAAGCAATCAACTTTTGCAATGACTGTGCTTGGCTAACAGGAGGACTAGCTGTCCTCTTTCGCTGTAATTCCACTTTCCTCTAATATCCCCTGCCACCATGATAAAATAATATTATGGTCTAATATATTGGTAGTTTTTAATTACAGAATGACGTGTGTCAGCAACTGAGCAATGGGCATCAGTTTGAAGGAGATTCTTCCTTTACTTTTATTAATGCAGCATAAGAGATTCTTCATAAATAACACAAAGTGCAAAGGAACAAATGTATAATTCAAAGTCTAATCAAGGACTACTTGGGGCCTCACATGAGCCAACTTTTGCATCACTCTGTTTTAGGAAAAGAAAAAAGTGCTTTTCAAACTCACTCACCTTGATGTGCTTGACAGTAAACACCACAGGATCAGCTAGGTAAACCTTATTGCTGAACTCTTTGTTTATTGCTGCCGTGATGACAGGGGAGTTGACAATGACGGAATGATTAGTTGACATTGCTTCTGTTCCCAACTTCATGCTGGCATTCTCCGTGGAGAGGTAAGTGCCCAGGTTATTGTACAGCACAAAAGCTACCCTGATTTCACCTAGAAGAGTAGTAAGAGGTTAGATATCCAGGTCAGTGCACTGGTTTGGTTGTATTTTTTTTTTTTTTTAAGATTAAAAATATCTTCTCTTAACCAGCTCCAAAACTCTTATGAGAAAATATGAAAGGACCAAGAGGTGGCATATGGAAACTCACCTCCTGTCAATCCTAATGAGCACCATGAGGTGCAACAAGTGGTTCATGGATAATAAGGGCAAGAGCTGCCTCTCTTAAAACAAACTTCTATAAGCAAATAGATCAGCAGAAGACAGAGAAGGTTGGCTTTATTTTTGACATTAGTAGGTGTAACTAGCTTCAGAGAAGAGAGGCCACGTGGCCCGGTTCCCACCTGACATAATACTTTGTTCTCCAGGCTATGCTTGGGAAACATGTTTCATTCTGGCAGGCTGCACAGGCAAACTATAATGTAGTTTGTTAATTAGGAATACCTCAGAAAAGTGTGGGGACAAATCTGGGAGAAGGAATCCAAAATTTTCCAACAACCCCAATCTCATATGAAGGATAAACCAAAATTGCAGAAATTTCATTTACAAATATACTTTTTTGTTAATTGGCCTATCAGATATCCCCTCTTCCACAAAAAAATATCTTTAGGGAACCTGCAGAAAACCCAGGCTAGCAGCCAACTGTTTTTAACTGAAATCATCCAGTTTGCCTTCCGTTTTGTATATTATTTCACAGGCTATAAATAAGAATTGAATGTGATTAGTTTGCCTTTATCAGTTGTGAGGAGGGATTTTTTTGTGTCTATAGGAATCACCCCAGTTTCTGAGGAAAGTAAAGCACTGGTGACTCAAAGGTTCCTCCCAACCTGAATCCTTCTATGACAATTTTATTTCTAGCTCTTTGACAACCTCCAGGTGGGTGCCAAGCTGGTGAAAATTGATGGGGCTCTCCTGATTTGACTACATAACCAGCAACACCCTGCTCAGAAATACAGACTTCCCCTTCCTCACTGCCAACACAGTTTCTCTTTCCCTACAAATCTCCAAAGCCTGCTAGTGGCTCCTTCCCCACTGGAGTTTTGCTACGTATCTTGAATTCTATACTGCCTCTAAAGAAGCACTTCTCTTTAATTCTACACGTAAAAGTACCAAATTCCATCAAGAAAGCCAATGGCAAAATTTTCTTTCTGAACCACCAAACTTTTTTCTCAACAGTTGTCAGAAATTATTGGCAGTTTTAGTGTATCTGGTCTGACTGTAATACAGCCCAATCATTCCATGCATTGCCTGCAGTGACCAAAGCGCCTACTAGAGTGCCCTCCCTCTGCACACAGGTTGAATTTTAAAGGAATTCAGACAAAGGGGCATGTTAGGCCCATTAGTAGAAAGCCTGGGAGTTTGAATTTAGTCTGCAAAAGAGCTGTAGAGATCAACAAATGTGTCTGCTGTACAAATTCCTCGTCTGGAAATAAACGACGTGGCAGTATGAAGACCATTCACATACAACATCAGCTTTAATTTATACTATATCAGGAGGTTCATGAGGTTCAGAGAGAAAAGCACTGAAGATATAGACTCACAACTGTTAATCAACCTCTTCTGACGTTTTGGCTCATTATTAATATTTGCTACTCTTGTTTCATCCCTCTACTTTTTTTCAGATATTTATATAGTGCCCCACTGTGAAGCGGTTTACTCAAACAAGCCTCTTAGCCCATCTGAAGCTTCCTACTGCCACAATAGCAGTTAAACGTACTTCTCTGGACTCAGCACTGTGGCCCAAGCACATTTAAGGATCTAATGCTTTTTTATCAACACATAATACTTTTGAAGGCTGTGATTCACTTAGTAATATAACACACTCCAAATCAGTCAACTTAATCTGCCGTCAAGGCACTAGCAACTGGTGCTATCATTAACTTAAATATTAACACAGCAATTAGTACTATATTTGAGACTGGCTAAAAACAAAACAATGCCTAAAGCATGGCTTATTCATGAGGCTGGAATGGCTGGACCTACCATTTCGACCATTTTGTTTCAAGGTATTTGCTGACAGCTGAATGGCACTCCCGTGGCCCATGTTCTGGGGAAACTTCAGATCCTCCAGATTCCCATCTGTGCTTAGTCTTGCAACTTCCAGCTCTGTTTGCAAGAGAGATCAACACTAAGAAAAATCTCTACTGAAATAATCTTTGACAAGATACTTCAAAGCTACAAAATGATGTTCCAGGCCATTTGAGAACAGAGGATTCTATTTCCAATACTTTAAGCTAGACTTGGTTTGGGCTTCTATTGCTTTTTAAATCTTTGCCCTGAAGAAGTTTTAAATTTAATTAAAAGAAAAAAAAAAAGTGCAAATAAATTCTACTCTCTGTGGAAGACAAAAGACAACCAGTTCTTGTAAACATGAACCTCAGGATATTAAGGACAATGGTTAAAATGAAAATCTGAAAATGCTAGTTCTTTGCCACTGGCAATTGGTACTTTTCTGTACATGTTATCAGTGCTCCGGATCTGTATTCATTGAAATAGAAAGAAGAGTTGTTCTCATTTAACATATGCACAGTGGGAGTGCTGGTGCTTTCCATCATGCTTGTTTTTTAATTAAAATCAACCATCAGCTGAATAAAGACACAAATTTGTAAGAAATGAAACACAATCACATTATGTTGAAGAATCTTCCTGTGAAGCAGTGCTCTCATTGCTCTAGTGCAGATTTTGCCCTCAAAGCCAGGGGTAATAAGGTCAGATTAGGTGCCCATTTTGAATGTGATTTCAAGGGCAGGGAACTGCCTTATTCCTTTAGGCTCTTTTGGAAAGACTTTCAAGTCCTTCAGAAAGTGGGCCAAGACAAATCTAGCAAAATTGCTCTCTAGTTAATCGAGGGTCCGAGACTGAAGTCAGGTTTCCCAGCCTTTACTCTCCTTCCAGCTGCTGTCAGTATTTATAGGATCTGTCCCTTACGGATGTTGTCAGTGTTTTCCCGGACGATGTCTGTCTTCAGCAGGTTATCAGCCAGCACAAAGGCACTGTCCTCCACAGTGTCAAGTAACTTGGTGGCTGCGCGCTGCTGTTCACTTGCATTCAGGTCCCTCCATGCATTCAGAGCCTGTGGCTGCAGGAGGTTGTTCACTGTCTCCACCATGGCCTGCAAGGGAGAGAGGTCAAGTGTCAAAGAGTTCTAGCAAACCTGAAGCACCACTGAGATCACTGACATATGCTCAGTTCCATCCTCCACACACATCAGTTTATAGGGAGAGGACAGCATCTCATTTCCCCACTCACTGGGGCAGCCTGCAAGGGAGCTAAGTATCATTTGTCCCATCAGATGGGAGAGGGAGGAAATACTAATTTTATTCTAAATGCAAGCTGGGAACAGTGCTTTTCTGCTTCTGTGATCAGTAGCTCTGGGCTTGGAACAAGAAGGAATTAAGGGTTCAGGTGGGGGTACAAAGGGGAGATGATGAAATCATTAAAGAAACATGAAGGAAAATAGATTTCAAAACCTATCTGTGAAGCAGGTTGCTGCTTCCTGCAGCAGCAGAATTCAAGAGTAGACCAGGAGCACTCAAGGAAGATATCTAGTATCTGCAAGGGCTACACTCCTTGGAGCATTTCCCACCACATAACCTCTGGCAGGCAGTCATGAAGACACAGAGACAGCTGAGTTCATCCCAAGAAGCAGCAGGTGACCACAGAGATTAAGTTAAGACACTACATTTCAAATTGCTCTATTGAGAAAGGAGTCAGTCCTGCAGTAACAACTTCAGTCCCTCCTGCAGTGCACCTCCTGCCCTGTGCTGCCACGCACAGAGAGCTCTCCCATGGAGAACTTCCCACAGGTTAATTTGGATGCATATCCAGGATCACATGAAACCATGCTGGCCCCATGATGGCAAAATTACAGCAGTAGAGCTTACCCAACCTGAAGGTTTTGCTCAGCCTAAAACCCCCGCTTAGTTACTAACCAGAGCTGACTCAACTACCTTCCAGCTATCACTTTTTAATGAGACCAGCTGTACCAGTTGGTAGAAATGACTGTGCAGAGGAAAAGGAAAAATAAAAGGTACTTTGATCATGCTTGCTTCTGCTGGTTAGTGTCTAGCCACCAGGCAGGCCTGTCCCATGAACAAACACCTCCACTCCTCCACTGCCAGCTAATAGGGGATTTCAACATGCTGCAAGCCTAAACAATGCCCCATGGTTTCACTTTCATGGAAGTACTTCAGTATTTACTCCTGACAGTGTTCCTAAACCCACCTGTACAACATGACATATCAAAAGAAGATATGGCACACCACATTCTCCAGCAGCCCTCAGGAAAAGTGTCACAATGGCAACACATGGCACAGAGGGCATCCTGACTCACTCACCAGTCACGGTCAGATACAAATGTGCAATGGGAGAATACAATCACATCCAACAAAAATTTAATTTTATTGATAAATCAAGGTGATCTTAAAAATTTTTCAATTACAGAAAGGTTCAAGCAGAAGCAAAGACAGCTAGACCTGCCACTGCTGGTGCTTTTAATCCCCAGCAGACATTTCATTGAGACATTGCAATGTGCATCTATCCTAAATGTATTTGGGGTTGGAAGGTTTCTCATACTACCATGGTTCTTGTTGGAAGACTGAGCCAGAACTGGGCTCCTCTGACAGTACAAAGTTCCTACTCTTCAAAATACATTTATTTATGATCAATTAACTCACCTGTTCTTGTGCCACAGGTCTCCTGTACCTTAAAGAGAGCTTCCCTTCCCTCGCCCATTCTGTCCTGGTCCCTTCATCAATATACAGCATTTCTCCTGAGCTTCACAGCTTGGTTTTCCAAGGTGTGGAGTAACCCATGCATCAATCACTGAAGCAGATCAAAAAGGCTGAAAATCTTGTCCTGTAATGCTACTGCAAAGTATTTTTGCTGTCAAGCTTTTATAACCCAGGACTGGAATCCCTTTCTCATTTGCTGTAAGTGGAACTTATTAACCATAAATCAATTTCTTAAACTGATTATTAAACTGATTTTCCTAAATAGCCTATAAATCATCTTAACACATTTAATATGTGCACATGAAAAGCTGACTGACTTTAACAGTGAAGATGCAATACTAAAACTCCACAGCATTAAGTGTATTTTCTTTTTTTTTTCCCAGTGTTTTAAAATCTGTAAGCTTGATCTCTGTAGCTCTTAACAAAAAAATTCTGTAGTTCACTTTGGCATCTTATCTCATAACAAGCAAAAAGAAGGTAGTATTCTTTTCCAGTGATCAAACAACTTGATTATTTTGCTGTGTAGGTTCTACACAACATGGTGTTTTCTTGCAAAGCTCTTTTATCCACAGAAAGCAGAAAATGAGGATTTTTATTTTCCTCCCCTTTCAATGTTATCATGCAGACTACAGTTTGCCTTACATTCATTTAGGTCAGCTGTTACTGGTGTCTTTAAATCTCCTAAAACAACTTCCTGGATACTATTATCAGTATTTGAATGGTGGAAAGAGTGTTTGCAGCATATCCATCTCCTGGCTCTGGATGGAAAGGTAATGCCTATTTGTCAAAACATGAAACAGATGCTGAAATATTTGTGTTACGGTGAAACATCTGCCGCAAAGTTTTTTTCCCCAGAAAAATTATTCTAAATTATCAAGTTCATTTTTTCATTTTCTAATGTGGGTGCATGTATGCCTGCATAATTTGGGCCAATTAGGCCTAATGTACCACTTTCTACAAAATATGTATTCCCCACCCAACAGACAACGGTGCTGGTAAGCCTTCATCCTCTTGAAGTGACTAACCTGAAGCCAGCCACTTCACATCACTTTGGATGTGGGGTCTGATGCAAAAGCTCCAGAAAGATTTCCAAGGACTTTGGGTCAGGTCCTTAGCACGTACCTGAACAAAGCTAGTAGAATGTCTTCATTGGCATTATATTCAAGATGAATTTAGTCCATAGCTTTTCCCAGAGGGTCACTTCCCTCACCTGTCTCAATGCATTAATCAAGTGTTCCCCACACTTCATTATGGCTGAGTGCTGCCGGCTAAAGCCAAGGAGATGAGGTGCTAATGAAATGTTTGCATTTTGGACAGGAGCTGAGGTAGGTGTTTAAATGAAACAAAACAGCTGTTAAAGCAACAAAGTCTCTTGAGACAGAGATGTCAGCTGGGAAAAGTTGGGCAGAGAAGTGGGAACTGTGGGAAGGCAGGCACACAGTGTCTTTGCATTTAAGATGTGTCTTTGCATTTAAGCTGAACCCCAGTGGTTTCGGTGGGTTTGGCATGTGCTCCAAGGACTCTGTGGTCTGATAAAGGTCTAGAATAGAAGAAACAGTGTCAAGCTCCCTAGAAAGCCTTCTCAATGATCAGTGGTAGAAGGGTTAGGCCCAACAGAAGCCCTTTGAAATGAAGGTGTGAGATAGGTGTGCTTGGGAGCCGATGGCATCATAGAGTTTTCCTGAGATCCCTGGTGATTCTGACAAAGATGGGGACTTTCAGAGGAAGCTAGGAAAGTTTTGACCTAGTTGCATCCCACCTCACTTCAAAAAATTAACACACAGCCAAGTCAGGAGCTCAGACACCCTCTAGTTTCCTAGAACTACAGTATTAACCCCATTTAACTGTCCAAAGTCACATGAGATTACTTATGTCTCTGAAGAACCCAACACCTAATAAAGGGTGCTGCTTGTCTATGTCACTGAAGACCCCATCCTTGCTTATCAAACCAGAAGAATTCCTCTGCTGTAATTTTCTCCTCTTCCTCTGCCTGATTCCTCCCCTTTTCCTAATGCAGCTCAACAGGGTAAACAATTTCCAAAGCACCCTTGTAAGCCTCACACAAAACAAAAATGTGGGGCTTGGAGCTCAAACGTACCTTAACACCACTCAACAGCATAGCACTACCCATAGCGCCTTGCTGGGCCTTAACAGATAGGCAGCACAAGCACACATATGCCCAGAGAGGAGGACAACAGTAACTCAAATTACATCAGGGGAAAGCTTTCACAAGATATAGCTTGCTTGTTTATAACCTAAGATCAAAGGAGGAAAGAAGGGTATGGCAGAAGGGAGCCAAGAAGAAAGACTTTCCATTTGCCTTTCTATCCTGAGATATGTAGATGTAGTTGTGTATACATTCAAAGCAAAGCCCCCTAAATACAAGACTGTAAAGAGCAATCATCCTGGGTCAGAGAATATTAGACTCAGTGGACCTTTTATATATCTAGCAGGAGCTACAATTGGACATTGAGAGAAGAGCAAGAACATGCCAAGCATAGAAGACAAATCCCGTGATGGTGATCCCTTTCATTATGCTGTTATATAGCACCAGAGAGTGTGCGTTCAATGTAAATAAATGTTAATAAATTGCAGAGGGAGTCTTTTTTTCCCAAATAAGGGCATATGCTCATAGTTTCTTGATTTTGTCCTGAGGTTACAAAACAGAAGCAAAACGTAAACCTTCCTTCACAGACACAGACAAATTGGTATTAAAAGACATATTGTCAAAAGGCAACTAATTAGGAGCCTTACAGTAATTATATATTACTAAAAGGCCAATTGTACCTATCCCACAGATTTCCTTTGTGACAGCTGCTTCATTCCATAAAAATGAATTTTGCTTGTTCCTTTATTTTTATTTTCTCCCCCTCTAGAAATGCTTGGTGAGAATATCTAGCTATGTGACATACAGTTTAAACCTGAGGGGGAAGTATATATCCAGTGACACCACATCCACTTATTTCTTTCACTGTATCAACATACAAGGCACTGCTCCATGACAGAAACAGATTCTGTAATGTAAGACTTGTCTTTAACTGGGAATCAATGCTGGAAATCACTAAGAGATATTAGATGTACTCACTGCCAAATCTGGAACCAGACTGCATTGTGCTATGGTGCTTAAGCACAGTAACCCTAACCTTAGAAAACTAGCAGGTCTCCTGGAGTTAGAACCTCTCTAAACCTTTATTGTTCATTTTGGCTTCTGACTGAGCAGCTGATGGGAGAACAAAACCCCTCAAAAACTTATTAGAGGAGAAAATACTGCTTCATGACAAGTGAATACCAGCAGGCCCTACAGGGAATATTGATTGAATCCTTCTGCTGAGTAATTTTCAAATATGCAGTTTGTCCTTCCTCACAAAGGAACATTTCCATAAGAAGAAATTGAACACACGGTATATATTATTTTGCATGGAACCTACATCAAGGTCTTATGTCCTATAGAGCTTTGGGAGAATGAGGACAGTGGCACAGGGCATTAAAACATCACTTTTGCAAATATATCTCTAATTAAAAAATCTGCATTTTATAACTTTTAAAGCCCTGTCTCATGCTGCTAACACTTGTCTTCCTCGATCTCACAAGAATATTTCATGCAATGCACTTTCAAAAACTAGGATAGAAGGAGCTAATGCAACAAGGCTGTGCTTTGCATCAGTCGACTAAAATCATGGCTGGTGCTCACACATCCACTCTGTACCAAAGGTATTTGCTGGCACAGCCTTAATCAAAAAGGTTTGCCTTCCCCTTCTGAGAACAGCAGTGCTAAGACTTTAGAGCGCAATCACACAGACACAAACTCAGGCTGTGATTGCTATCTAAGGTTCTGGTCCTGCCTGAGGTCTCAATTACTTCTCAAAAATAGTGCACTATTATCTTCATTAGAAGTATGCAAAAATACTACTAGCCCACTTTTTTACAGCAGCCTGAGGTTTTAGAGAAAATCAGCAGAGAAAAAAAAGCTTGAAAACCCTTTCGGTTCCACAGTGCAGTGAAATTGAAAAACTCACCATAGAATGGAGGCACTGAAATGCAGATATGGTTCAATGATCACATTATGCTCCTTTTTCCTTTTTCCTACTGGAAAGCAGTGCTACTTTAAAAAAGTTTACCTTCTTCTTTGCTTAAGAACAGCTGGTTTTGTTCTGTGATCATATGAAACAACCACTGCTAAAACAAAACCTTTTTTTAAGCTATCAGTATTTGCAAGCCTCCAAACTAATTGAGTTAAAGGCACAATCAACGCCGTTGTTGTCAAGTTCTGATGGAAATTGTGCAATTCTTGCCTCTGGCCAGAAAATGAATCAGTACAAAAGAAAGTCCCATTAACTTTGAATGTACCTGTTGGACCCAGAATGAGCCCTTTAGAGGAGAGGACCAGCATGAAAGCATGGATCTGGGCATGTAAGCTGCTGCTTCTGGCAGAGTTATTGCACTGAAAGGCCCCACCAGCTCAGGAAATGACATGTCTTTTTAGAGTGACAAATGAATGGCACCCTTATTCCACTACACAAGGGTCACCAATAAAACTGGAACAGTCATGCAGTCTGTGAAGCTTCAGGTCAAAAATAGATGCACATGCCATTTCTTCAGCTTCCTAAACAAAGAAAATGTCATTTTGGCTAAAAGATGCCATTAAATCCTACTTCTTAGCTAAGAAGTGCCTTCAAATCTGTATGACAAGGCTCTTTACCTTCGGATAGCTTTTCACCTTGCCATTTATACTTTAATTCCAGATTAAAATTTGTCTCTGGTCAAAGCATAAGTGAGATAATTTTTTACAGGGAAGCCCAGCCACTGTCCAAGGTTTTTTACAAAGCAATAGGGTCATCACAAAACAATTACAATATTCAATGAAATGGACAAATACATGTTTAGAGTGAAACTATCTGAACTGCAATGAGTGCTTAAAAATAAATAAATCATTAGAATATCCACTGCTAATCTCTGCTTCTGCCCTAAAACTAAGACAGAAGCACTAGCCTACATCTAGTACCAGAGAGGTTGTTGGAAACTGCTGGTACCACTTTTGGTGAACTGAGCCAAAGCCTACTAATGATGGCAAGGGCAACAAAAGGAGAACTTCCCCCAGCCTTGCAGAGGAATTTCTAAAATTGCTACACAGATTGAGAGCAAAGACTCTCAAGAAAGAGCATGCAACCTTCTCAACTCTACAACAAATGTTTGTGCTGTAGCTACAGAGACTGTACTGACTCAGAAACGGCCTGAATTTCAGTGGCACTGAGAAATCACTGCAGTGAGAAGGAAGGCACTGACCTTTATTAAAATTATGTCACTTACAAAAAATTTAACTATGGAATTAATGGTCTTGCACTAGGTATGCAAGATTTGCGATCCTGGCCTTGAACTACCAATAATCTCCTAATTGGAGCACACATTAAAATAGGAGGTTTGAGAAAGAGAACAAGGTTACAAATTACAGGTTATGGTTTTGCTTTGCTTAGTATAAAAGGAAGAATATTTTAAGGTCAGAAGGCATCTGTAGGACTGGAATAAAAGGAATTGATTGGGAAGAAGGAAATAACATATTATCTGTTTCATCTAATGAGATCTTCCCCACAGAATAAGCTGAAAACTGCATTTATGAATCATCTGTATTTACTGTCCTACTGTTTGGGATTTGAGACGATACAAGCAACTGCTTGAGCAATTACTCTGGGGAAGTGAGCAAAGCTTTAGTAAGAAAGGAAAATGGCTTGCAAATGAGAAATGCCCCTTTGACAGAATATCCATAGCCTTTAAAGGAACTTCTGGGGAGTCCATGAGACCCAACCTTTCCTCCAACATTCCAAATCAAAGGGAACATTTCCACTGATCTCTACTGCAATTTATACTGAGACTTTATACCAGTGACACCAGATTCCAGGACTGACTCAGCCTAAAGCAGAGAGCTTACTCACATAGCAACACAGAAAATGCTAGATTTTTTCCCTAAGTTTTGCTATGTTACATGTGGGCACACAACCACAGCTGCAGCTCAGTTGTAGGTAGAGGAACAGGCTGCCACCTTCGTTTTTAGTATTTTTGTGAAGAATTTCAGAGCCTAGTGAAAACCCAAGGCTGCTGCTTTGATCCTATTCTCCCTTAACAACAGGCTCACTGTGGTAGAAACACACAGGGTGGGGATTTCAAGCTTTGCTCCTGCTGACACAAATCAAGGGCAGGTTTTTCAAACTGTGAAGTATATTAAGTTCACAGAGTTTTAACAAAGGGCTACCAAACCACAGAACCCCACTGTGAGTCACACTTCTTTCAGATGTCCTTTTAATTATATTAAGTGAAGGTTTTGGGTGCATTGATGCTGATGGGCAAACATCTCAATCTCTTGAAAAAGCTGCTAGAAGTACTCCCTGTAGCTATAGTTAATATATGACATTGCATGTGCACTGCTAGCCAATTTATTCCAGCCACTTTAACAACGATACCTGGCCTGACAGGCTGTGCAGAATAGCATCAGGAATCAAGCAATGCGCAAATCATTAGAAGACCCTGAAAGTTGTTTGACATTCACTGCAGAGCTCTTTGTCATACAGCCAATTAAGTGACCAAACAAGGAACTTGAAATTCCTCATTAATTTGGCCCTTTCTATATAAATGGAGGTTAGTCTTTCTTGTCTCGAGCACAACAAGAACACAAGCACATGCAGCATCATTCAATTTATGCTCCCTCTCAGAGCTAAAAGTTTCCTTCATTTAGTCTTCACAAAGTTAGGACCAGCCATGCAGGCAAGAGAGAAGTGGGACAAACAGAATGAATCCATTTTAAACAGTATTGGCTGAGTCCCAGATGCACCTTTTATCTGCTGAGAGCTACTAGGTTAGCAAAGAAAAAACAAAGTCTCTCCTACTCAGCACTAAACCTAATGCCTTGAATCCTCTGAGAAAAGCCTTTTATTTTTTGCTTAGTACAGCAATTCAAACAGCCCATGTTACAAGTGTGAAACTTCCAAGAGAACTAGAATGACAACTCTGACTGCAGACACCCACCACTGTCTGCTACCTGGAACCTGCCAGCAACTCAGCACTGGCTTCACTGGTGGCTCTGATAATACCTACGTCCAGAAGCAATTGTGATCTTCATGGAGCAGATGGCACATCCATATCTTGGCCATTTGCTGTACAGGCAAGCCCAGAATTACAAAACAGAGAAAGCTGATTTACAGGACAGCCTGGAGAATGGCAGGAACAAGAGCAGCAAACACCAGTAGTCCAGGAAAACACTGCTAAAGCAACACTTTGCTGCCTCCTTCCACCCTTCCCACAAAGCTGCTGAGCTGCTGCTCAGGCTATCTATTGTATGCACCAGCCTTCAGCTTTGAAGTCATCAGGATTGGGTTCAAAAAATAAAATTAAAAACAAAAGAAATTCCCAACCTCCTTCCTCCCCTTCCCCCCCCCAAAAAAAAAAAAAAAAAAAAAAAAAAAAAAACAAAAAAAA
>NDXB01016785.1:64993-77807 GCA_002631895.1 Agapornis roseicollis
TCCCCCCCCCAAAAAAAAAAACAAACAAAGCAACAACAAAACAAAACAAGAGAACAAACAAAAAAAATCAAAAATAATGGGAATCCTGGGAAGTTTTTGTCTTCTGAGATCTGCATCCCAAATGCAGCATGAAATTTCACTTGGGAAGAGGCCATGGGCTGGCATCACAGTGAAATTCATTGGCCTCATAATGCCCCAAAGCTCCAGCACACAAATTCAAGCAAAGCAAGGAGATAAGCTCAGATTTCACAATCAGGTGCACATATGGGATAAAAAGTCTCTACGTGGCTATATGTGGTATGAGCCTTTATTAAAGCTTGTGTTTCCGGCTACTAAATCTCACAGCAATATTCTCTATGTTTAAGTTTTCTGTGTTAATATGGCCTCACTGTCTGCAATACCTAAGTACTCAGACTTTTTCATTTTTTCTTTACTATCCCACCTCCATTCCCAGAGGGCAGAAGAATTGTACTCATGGCATTTTAAACTGGGGAGCTGAGAAACAATGAGTACATGTCACTTGCTGAATGGAGAAAATTTGTGACACCAAACCCAGTTTTACAGCTCCCCAAAAAGACAAATGTTTTGTGTTTCCTACACCTTCAGTGCTTCAGTTTAAAGAGAAACTCCTTTGGAAAATGAACAAATATCAATTCTGAAAAAGTTACAGAATACTCATTGCAGCTTTCACCACATACCAGTCACTAAACGAAGCTATGCTAATCAAATGCGTCACCCATTGTGACTCATTCTCCCACACGATGACTTTTCTATCCCTTTCCCAAAATAGAGTGTAAGAACAGTACACTGCAGAAAGGTAGGCATGAGAGATGCATATCACTGCTGTCCAAAAGGTCACACATATTGCATACAAGCTCTCCTTAACTAACGAAACACCTTTCTAAGGCCACTCAGTCCAACTTGGATATCCACCTTGGTCAGCCCAGACTAAATTGACTCTTAGTATCTATGAATTAAAGCCCATGTAGCTTTTCTTACATATCACAGTGATTGAAAAAATCTCCCATCAATTGCCTAGTCATTATAATAATATCTATTTATCACATCACCTGTCAGATTGATTTGTGTTGGGTTTTTGAGATAAAAAAAAGATCATTTACCATACTTGCAACACTAAAGGAGCAGCATTTGTAACCTCTATCTCCTATAAATAAAATCCGTGGGTTTTTAACTCAATCAGTACTGTGACACTGCCCAAATTAAATCATTATTTGCTTTAATTATAAACTTACACAGCGAGATGAGATGGTAATCTGATATGGCATTCCCAGCCTCATATTTGAATAATTCACGAAATTTCCAGATCTGCTTTACATATTTATTTATATTCGTTTATTTTATGCTTAAGAGGACTTTACACCCCTACAACCACTACAACGGCTGTCATGACTACATAAATTTGTCATCTCACAGAAAACAGTAAGACTGTTTTTAGCAATTATTATATTTTCAAATTACCCTCCTTCTCCCAACCCCCCCACCTTTTCTCAATTGCATTTCTGATATTTGCAGTTGATGGACATCTCTCACATAAATTTTGTACTGCACTATCCTTTCTCTAGGGAACACAGAACTGAAAGTACATGTCCAGCCCCATGAGAAAAATTCAGCCATGGATGCTCCTCACAATAATGGGATCAGCACAAGCAGATCACGTCAGCAAGGTTGAAAACTCTATTTCTCTGCCATCAGTGGCATATATCCCTGTTAATTCCCATTTCCCATTGACATGAAGTCCAGGATTTCACCATTTAAAATCTGTTGAAAAATCTCTGCCAAACTGCCTTAGCCAGCTCAGACATTCCACTGCCTGGTAAAGGACAAGTGGCCTGTAACAAGAGTATTTGCAGTTACATTTAATTGCTATTACAAAGTCTCCCTTACAAGATTTTTAGATTACTTTAGCTAGATGAGTATCCAAAAGGAAATATACTGTATGAAAATATGTCCAGATATACAATTTCACCTCCATATAATATAAAGCAAAGCTGGAAAGGTTTAATTAGGTTGTCTAAATCATTCTTCAAACCCTCTATTACAGGACTGTTCTCTTCAATATATTTACTAGCTTTGTCCATATTTATACTAAACAGCTCAGGCAATGAGCTTTCATCAGTTTTTGTCTAGTAAAGAGGTAGGTGCATGATTAACGTTCAAACACACAAGTAGCCTTCCCAAGTTAAAACAAGAAGTCCTTGAAACTAATGGTAAGCTGAAATTTGTGCAAAATATGCAGGACTTACTCTACCAATGCCAAGCCTTTTGTAGAGTGTATGAAATTCACTATTCACTGTTGCTTGGAAGAAGACAAAAAGACCAGGAGCATGTGTCGACTCTTTAAAGTATGCCCACGCAGCTACACCTGTGGGTCAGGAGGCACCCAAGATCCCCAACAGGACTAGTATGTTTCAAGGTCCAAACATCCTCAGATTTCCAGTATTACCCAGTAGACAAGATAGCTAGCTTGGGAGTGAGTGTTGCACTGTAAAATTTCCTACATTCCTTCAAATGCTAGCTAATTTCTTTGGGATCTTAAGAGAAGTCACTCCAGACAAGGGATGTGTAATTCCTTATCTTTATCCATTAATGTATATGGAAGGGAAAAGGTGACCTTTTCTCATGACCATAATAAAAGGGATGACAGACAGCCTGCTAGCAGAGAGGGGTACTGTTTTCTAATGTCCTAGAAACCAAAAAATATCTAACCGCCCACACTAAATGAAATATTGACTGAAAAAAATAAAGTCAATACCAACTGTAGGAAGTTGAATATTTCAGGAAAATACGGGTACGGACAGCTCCCTCCAGACACGGGTGGTTCACTCTTACACCTCTGCATGTTATACGTACACATATAAATAACAATCAACCACCCATAAGTAAAACATCAGTGTTCATAAGCACAAGACAGAAATTACAAAGTAAAACGTTCACATTTCTTAAGCAGCATTAACTTACCAATAGTATACAAACAGGCTTACATAAAAGTCTGGAGCAAATGCTCTAAGGCAAGGTGACAGGATAGATAACATAACCCAAGGCCCCACTTTTGAAAAGCCTACAATCAGGTCTTTCCAAAGTGCTGGCACTTGACTTTGTTCATGTTTTCACAAAGTCACAATGTAAGCCTGCAAAAGTTGGGCCCACAGCTGGGTGAACATTATGGGACACTATGTTCCTAATCCTATATTTAGTTTGCAGCACTCTCTTCCTTCCCACATCCCTCTTTGAGGACACCCTGCATTTCATTATGATCCTACCTCCTCCCTCATGCTGAGTGTTACCATCTCAAATTGTTTCTAAATTTGCAAGTGTAAGAGAGGAAGAAAGAAAACTAAGGAAATGCAGGTGGCAATGGTATGAGTGATAAGCCATAAGCAAAACCCAGCTGTTCTGGAGACACCTCTTTCAGCTGGAGTTTTGCATTCTTTACTTCCATGCATCCATACTGTTCTGCATATTCCTGTGGCTGGATGAGTCTTGTCAGATCTCTCCTGTGTTTTTTCCCACTTTCTTGTTCAAGGGTTTTGCCCAAAATTTTTTCAAGTCTGAGAAAAAATGGGCAGGTGGGAGGATATGAAGAATGAAATCATTATCCTGCAACCTTAACCTTAGAACTTGCTGCCACAAAGATGGTAATAGACAGATTATTCACAGAGACAAGACCCATTTCACAGTCATTCAAACAACTGGACACATGTATTAAAACCACAAGAAATACCTGGACATAGGCCCTGCAAGAGCGCTCCCTTTTCTGAAGCTGAGTCCATAAAGACAGCAGATTAAAGACGGAATAGAAAAAACAAGTTAGTGACAGAACAAGGGGAAAAAAAAATTGAAGAAAACGCCTATGGAAAAAAACCACATTGGTCTCTTAAACAGCTCCTGAAAACCAACCATACCAAAGGAAGCATGCAANTAGTGACAGAACAAGGGGAAAAAAAATTGAAGAAAACGCCTATGGAAAAAAACCACATTGGTCTCTTAAACAGCTCCTGAAAACCAACCATACCAAAGGAAGCATGCAAATTAGACAGCAGTGCAAGGCTGGAAGGACTGGCTCCAGAAATATGTGTTAGTCCTTTTTCAGTGAAATAAAGCAAAAACTGGCAACTTTTCCAGAGCAGCTGTTAGATGGTAGGAGACACTGAAGTCAAGTAGAGATGTTCAAAGATGATGTTTTCCAGCTTGGAGATCATACATGACAATTCCATGTCAAAAAAGGCTGGAAAGGATGGGGCTGATGTTTATTTACATAAGGAGTCAGCAGTCAAACAGGTGCTGATGGCACAGTGAGGTATAACCAAGCTTTGGATGAGCAGAATCAATTCCAGTGAGTAAGATGTATGCAGGACTGCATCCTGACACAGGATGGAATTCTATGGACCCATCCTGATACACCTTCTCGGGTCTGTGGCTTAAGGCAAAACCTATAGCACTCCAGTGTCACTGCTGTGAGCTGCTTAAAGCCAGCTCAGGCAAATATCAAGTGTGGTAACAAATTGCACCAGAGGACAGAGCATTGCCCAGGGATCCTGGTAGCACAAAAGGTCACTGAAGAGGATGTAACAATGAAATGGGAATCTGATCTAGTATTTCTTATTGAGGACATTCTCTCCCCTTTTGATTAAACTGCTTCTCCAGGAATGCCTTTTTCAATCCTCTCATGCCTGTTGTGCTTTCTTTTGTAATTCCTGGGCCTAAATGATATATATGCTGAACAGCTTTTCCACAAATAACCCCACCTTTTTCATAGGAGCACGTTTAGGACTGTACTTTCATGTTCACTTGTAAGCCTCCTGCCTGGCAACTGCACTTTGGTGTGTCATGGAATTCCAACAATCATTTATTTATCTCTTCAGGACTTTGCAGGCAGTCTGTAGCAATGAGCTAGAATTGGTGAGCTCTGCATAGGTACAACTAAACCTTGCAGAATAAGGCTGCTGAGAGCCACTGGCCTGGCTATGTTTGTTTCTGCTAATGTGCCTGGGTTGGAAATTGCACATCAACAGAGATTTGGGGTAACTTCTGTTCTTAACTCACAGCAGTACAATCTCTTTAGTACAGCTGAGAGTCAAATTTGCCCCTAAGAGTTTTGAGGCTCTGAAATAAACAAAATACACCCACAATGCCTAATTTCAATTACTAATTCATCAATTTGTAACAGTAGAAACCTTCCTGTGGGTAAACCTGGCCAGTACTAGGACTTTACAGAAACAAATGGAGATCAAAGAAAACCTTGCTGAAAATTACAGAGCTATTCACTTGGGGGTCTTGCCAGTCTGCAGTAGAACAATTATTACCTTAATTAAGCCTGATCCAGTGGAAAGCATAAAGCTTTTAGTGACAGAAAAGTGGCTCCTGCAAGATGATGGCTTTTAAAAATTCTGATTATGCCAGTTTATTTCAATTCATTGTACATCAGCTTAAAAAAAAAAAGGCAAAAAAAAAAAAAAAAAGGGCAGTACAAACCAGCACAGGTGATTACTTTCAGATTCCCAGCACATTTCCTTTAATGATTAAAAGAATATTTAATGGTTAGTGCTTACTTTATTTCTTCTTTTTGACTAAGCAACACTCTTTGCAAATGACTTTTTCGCTTTTATTTTGAAAGTACTCTTGATCAGTGAAGAGGAAAATGGAGGAGTAACTCTGCTGCCTTTTGTTTGCCCAATACTACTTCCAAGTTGAATTCATGCATTCTTAAATGAACACAGCACAGTTGCTCTTCTAAAGAATTAAGTGGGGAATGAGAGCAAGTAAATTACTGAGCCTGTCATTTGGATCACTGACTCGCATCGCTGTTTTGCAGGACTCCACACGGTCCAGAATTTTAATGCGGAGTGCAATTGATTTGTATGAGCTGCTTGTGCAAAGCTGATGGCGGTGGGGGGGTAAACCTGCAAGGGGGATTCCAGGAGTGACAGCCGAGCTGAGGAGTGCTCTCCTTTGTCCAGACTTCCCCTCCCCTCAGTAACTTACACCTGCCCCTGTGATATAACTCCATTTCATATTAATCAAAACAAGTATTGGAAGGTGGGATACAAAAAGATGAAAAATATGTGCTTGCAAAGCTGAAGTGACAAAATGTTGGGTGTGGCTGAGGCATATTCAGAAGAGCAAGCAGACTAGAACAGTGAAACCCATTAGTAGGTGACATTAATTGCTGGTTTTACCTGATATTGTCAGACATCACCATCATTTCAAACAAAGAACCATGGTATGATTATAACAAATAATGTTATGCTGATGTAACAGTTAATATAATTATTACCTACATTGTTATAAAATAGCTGGAAGCAGCACTAATTAAAAGCATCAGGATAACCCAGTTCACAGCACATGCAAAGCACAAGATGCAGGACTTCAGTTCTTAAGCGGCTGTTATCTTAAACAATCCAGAAGCCCTTTGCATTTAAAACAGCATAGGTCTACAGTAATAACTTACAAGAAAAAAAAACCATGTTATGACTCTAAAAATAATTTTTCTTCAGAAGATATACAAGAAATTTCAGGCTTAGCTGGGATAATTTATTCCTTGTATAACCTTGGGAGCAAGTTCTGGTCTTACATGAATGCCAGGGCTGTCAGAACCAACTATGCAGCTGAAACCAGTATTTTGTGTCTTATTTTAACTGGGTGGCCGATACAACCATGTGCTCATAGCCACAGGGCTCAGTTGCTCTTTGTTCTGATGACTAGGCCTGTACCATTAACCATCTCAATCATATATAAGTCCTATCCCATGCATTTACATGAGATTCTGTGATGAAGAGGGCCTTGAACCATGGAAACCCTCAACTTTAAATGCATTCTTACAGACTCCACAGCCCATATTTTCTCCCACTATGGGAAACTTCTAATACCTTTAGTGTGGAACCATTTCACTTAACTTTGGAAATGTCAAAAGGACTAATAATAATTCTTCTCAAACAGGGCACAGAAATCACATCATCATCATGCAGTAAGGTGCTTCTGGGTTAAGTCACAGGTCATCACTAAAAGGCCCTCTAATATTAAATATCCAGAAGACCTTAGGTGTAAACACAATGGTATCTTATGTGCCTTTGGTAAATGGTTCTCCAGTGTAAATAAATGCTTCTTTCTGCTTTTATTTCTTTATATTAATGCATAAAAGTGTTCATTTGACCTTCACATCAGCATCTTATAATGTTATGGGATGAAAAAATAAAATTTAGATTCTGTCTCTTGAGGCTTTAAATATTCAGATTTTGTGGATCATATTATATTGCATTTCACAGACAGATTCAGTACTGGAAATGCTGGACAAAATTCTGATCTTATTCACACTGGCACATGTCCAAAATAACTGCTGTGCCATCATCTGAGTCATTCTTATACTGAGCTATGAAAGCTGAGACCACAATGAAGTACCTGGAGTTCATATATGTACACATTTAAGAGTATATATTTCCCAGGACCAGTAGTACACTTGGCATTTACAACCTTTTTGTTTCTCAGCAAAATAAAATACACTGTAAACAAAAATCTGCCAGGTACTCTTGTCTACTAAGAAAGAATCATTGCCTTAAAAAGGCAGTCATTCAGCAAGACATTTATAATAGCACTCCAGGGAGAGCCAAACCCTTCTTCAGCCTCCTGTCCCTTCCCAAGACCATTTGTCTTTACCTTATTTAAGCTGCGTGCAGCACTGTCCTTCCCACCTGGAGTCAGGTTTCGGAGCTGCACGTCAAGCAAGTTCACCAGCTGGACCATGGCAGACACAGAGTATGCGATGTCACCAGCATACAAGTGGTTTTTTGTGTGCTCTGCAAGCTCCCGGGCAATGTTGGCAGCCATCTCCCCCGACTTCATCTGCAGTAAGAAAGCAGAAGAAAAGGTCGTCCCTGGCTGCTAGTATGATGTTACTCCAGTCCCTTCCAGCTCCACAGTGTTACACAAATCAACTCCCCAGAAGCAGAAGAGGAGAAGAAAGGAAGAAAAGAAGTTTTCAAGAAGGAAACTACAGCAAGGCTCTTCATAGTTTGATCATGTAATCATAGAATCATAGAACTGTTTGGGTTGGAAGGGACTGTCATGCTTTAAACTCAACTGGTAACTAAGTACCTTGCTCACTCACCCCCTTACCCTTTCCACAGGCAGGCTGGGAAGGAGAATCAAAAGAAGGTAAACCCCACAGATTGAGATAAAAACAATTTAATAACTGAAGTACAACATACTACTACTACTAATAACAACAAGGAAAATAACAAGTGGAGAGAATATAAAACTAAAAAGGGAAAAGATAAAAACCCAAACCCCAATAAACATAAGTGATGCACAATTGGTCATAACCTGCTGGTCTATACCCAGCCTGACCTAAGCAGCGATTGGTCCTTTCAGGTGTGTCCTGTCTCTGCTCCCTCCTGGCTTCTTGTGCCCCACCTCATGGTAAAGCATGGGAGACTGAAAGACCTTGATCAGGGTAAGTGCTACTGAGCAACAACTAAAACATCAGTGTGTTATCAGCATTGTTCTCAGAGTCAAGCCAAAACACAGCACTGCACCAGCTACTAGGAAGAAACTTAACTCTATCCCAGTGGAACCAGGACAGGAACCTGAAAGATCATCTAATTCCAACCTCCCTGCCGTGGGCAGGAACACTTTGTTTGAGTATGGTTTAAACACAAGTGGGTTTTCCAGCTATGGTCACCATATGGGCTTCAACACAACAACTTATAATTTTCTCACAGGGCACTTCTGGAATTGAGGGGCTGCTGCTTCTTTGCACCAAAAGAGATATAAGTACAGATTACACTGCATTTCACGGGAAGCCCATGCTAAGGAGGGCTTCAGTTAGCTTGTCCCCTTATCCTACCTAACGCCACTTGAAAAAAAAAAAAACAAACCCAAAACAAATGTGTAAATAGTTTCTCCTGTCAAGAAAGAGAAGTCTCTGATTCCAGAAGATTATTTCATAGTGAGAAGATGATTTTTGCTACAATTGCTGTGTGAAAAAAGCTATTTGTAAAAGGAACAAAAATAGATGACAACCCAGATGAACAAGATAAAAATGTTCACAATTCCCATCATATGGATTTAATAATCAGGTGCTAACTTACCACTTTGCATTTCTTCACATTTGCATGCTCCTTAACACACTAGCCACTACACCTGTAATGAGGCTAGTGATTCTCAGCACGTAAAAGCATGCTAATTCAGGAATGAAAGGCATAAGACTTCAATCAAAGGTCTGGTGTAAGGGAAAACCAAGTAGGCTGTTTGGCTGAATCTATTAAACGACTTTTATCATTTAGTTGAGTCATAAAACTCACAAATCACCTGCAGAGAAATTCACTGTGCAATTATTTGGGAAACTCTCCCCTTGTGACTTTTCCCAGTTTCTTTTCTCTGTTTTGTTCTCCTTTTCTGGTGGCCCTCTCTTATTCCATGCCATAGAGACTGAGAACAAGGCAGCTTGTCCCATCTCCTTTCTACAAGCAGCTCACTATGAAAACACTATTGCAGGTTGCTGGGTTTTTTTGTTATATAACCACTCTGTGATCTGGAATGACTATCCATGGGGAATATGTCAAGAATAAGGAGAAATTGCACAGGATGACATTTAAACGAAGCTCCCACTTCTCTTTCAGGCTCAGTGGCCAGCTCTGCTGGGTTCTTCATATGAAATTTCCAATTGACTTATTTTCCAACCGTTAGAGATATTTCTTTTGTTCCCTCAATTTCTGGTGCTTATTATAAAGCGAGATTCTAGGGAAAGATTGCAAGCTGAGTTTCTACCTCTCTG
The DNA here is from genome assembly GCA_002631895.1 of Agapornis roseicollis. NCBI lineage: Eukaryota > Metazoa > Chordata > Aves > Psittaciformes > Psittacidae > Agapornis > Agapornis roseicollis. The sequence goes on from NDXB01016785.1 coordinate 74,784, forward strand.
TATATCAATTAGCTGAGTTATAAATGAATAACTTACTTTCATCAATTTGACAGCGACAGCCAATCTGATTTAATGAAATATAAGTGAAGATGTTCATATGCTCATCTTCAGAAAATTAAAGCATATGATGATATAGAGAAGATAAATAAAAGAGATAATGTGTTGTTCTTCCCATTAGAGCAATGATAACATATTCAAAAATTGAATTATTTCTTCCTTGTTACACACAAGGCTAATGCCATAGAAACCAGATCTTATTCTTACAGCTGCTTGCTCTCATAAGCAACTGAAGAAAACCACATATCAGCATAGAAGCTGAATTTTGACCTCTTCTGTTGGCAGCCAGCACATTAAAGAATGACTGCATCAAATCTCTTTATGTAAAGAAATCAATTTCAACATTTTTCTGCAGTTCATCACTGGAGCTTAGCATGTATATAACATGGTGCTTCTGTAAGCCTTATGCAAAACTGCAGGAATGCAATGACTTATTATAGATACATTAGAAAAAAACCCTTCTGCCCAATAGCTGATGAATACGTTTTCTCTTGGACCATGCACCTATGCAAACTAGCATACTCAGGGCAAATTGATCAGCTGCTACAAAGGCAAACCCAGGAGTTCCCTGCAGTAAGTTCCCGGTGGCATTTAACTGCAGGCTGCCATTTTCCCTGTCAGCAAAAGTGGTGTGGATTCATCATTAATAAACCCTTTTCCTTCTATCTTGAACTGATCCTAAAACCTGCAAATCAGAGGAATTCTAGTGTGACTGAATAAACACCCCAAATACAGGCAACAATGGAAGAAATGCCTGAGAAAAGGCACTTTAAAGCTCAAAATCCGTGAACCCCAGGGACACAGAAGTGTTTACCCAAACTCATTTAATGCACCCAGGTTTTCTGAAAACAGAGAGATGTGCCATTTCCTTGGGACAATGTGTCTGGTTGACAGATGATGAAGCTACTTCCTAGCACTGACGTTCATTTCCACACTTACTCATTATCACCAGAAAAAGCAGTTACAAGTCTCAACAGTGCTGAGACACTCTTTCCATTCTGCCTGTGTGGATAATGAGAGGGGTATCCAAAATGATGGACTTATGACATGTTAATGCTAATTTCCCCAATTCTTTTGAGCATTTTCCACTGCTATTGAAGTATCTCCCACGCAGACCCATCAAATCCAACTTCTGTTACAAGCCCCAAATGTTGGCTGAATAGTCCAGGCCTAAGATATATGTGTGGTCTCTTATAACAATAGGACTGAGCCCCTTTTTTGATTAATTCGACATAATGTTCAGCAAAGCTCAGTGCTGCACAAGAGGATGTATTACTAACTTACTTCCCTTCTAATAAAACACCTCTCCACATCTTCCTCATCACCATTGCTGCATGGAAGACAAGCTCTTCATAAGGTATTTCTTCCAAAATGTAATACCCTTTAACCCAAACACTCACATAGCCAGACAGGAAAACAGGCACAATCCTTGGAGGTTCTTCAAGGGTCACACTGTCACTGAGAGGTCAGCAAGAAGTAGGGAAAAAATGTGCAATTAACTGAGTTTTCTACTCAGAGGCCCAGAAACAAAGTGAGGTTTTGATTTGAGTTTTTGTTGGTTTTTTTTTTCTATCTTGATTATGAAAAAAATTGATTTAAAACAAACAAGAAAAAGTATTCTAGGATAAAATAAAACAATCTGTACAAAATAAACTGGATTTCTGGTTGTTTTGGATGATTTCCCCTCCCCTCTTACAAACTGATTAAATCTAGTCTTGGAATGCTAATTTGAAGGAAAGAAAAAAATGTTCCTTGCCAAAAATTCCAACACACAAAATACAGTTTCCTAGCTCTGTCAAAAAGTTTGCTCGTCTCTTCCATTTGAGCAGAATTCAGGCCAGATTTACAAATAAGAACTGGCATACCTGAAATCACGCTGTGCAGCACTTTGTTAATATTTTCTCAGTTTCTACCACTATCTTGTGCCTTCTTATGAATGAAAAGACTGTGAAATAATACTTGTTGAAGAGGGCATAAATTTCTGCCTGTTTCATATATGTCAAAGAACAGAAGCAGGGAACCTTTTATGGGAATACTATCAATGACCTCCCCCATATTGCACTGCTGACTGTTTCAGCCCTAACTTTCTCAGAAGGAAATGACTGCAGAAGAGGTCAGTAGAACAAAAATGAGAAAAATTGAAGGAAAAAACTATTTAGGGAAGAAAATTCAGAAGAAATAAGACAGATGTTAGGAAGACAGCAAATGTGCTGAAAACACCAGTGGTTGTAGAATCATAGAATAGTTAGGGTTGGAAAGGACCTTAAGATTATCCAGTTCCAATCCCCCTGCCATAAGCAGGGACACCCCACACTAAACCATGCCCTGCAAGGCTTTGTCCAACCTGGCCTTGAACACTGCCAGGGATGGAGCACTCACAACTTCCATGAGGCAACCCATTCCAGCGCCTCACCACCCTCATAGGAAAGAATTTCTTCCTTATATCCAATCTAAACCTCCCCTGCTTAAGTTTGAACCCGTTACCCCTTGTCCTGTCACTACAGTCCCTAATGAAAAGCCAATCCCCAGCATCCCTATAGGCCCCCTTCAGATACTGGAAGGCTGCTATGAGGTCTCCACACAGCCTTCTCTTATCCAGGCTGAACAGCCCTAACTTTCCCAGCCTGTCTTCATACAGAAGATGCCCCAGTCCCCTGCTCATCCTCGTGGCCCTCCTCTGGACTTGTTCCAACAGCTCCATGTCCTTTTGATGTTGAGGACACCAGAACTGCACACAATACTCCAGGTGAGGTCTCACAAGAAGAGAGCAGAGTAGAGGGGCAGGATCGCCTCATTCGACCTGCTGGTCACGCTCCTTTTGGTGCAGCCCAGGATACGGTTGGCTTTCTGGGCTGCAAGTGCACACTGAANAGAGCAGAGTAGAGGGGCAGGATCACCTCATTCGACCTGCTGGTCACGCTCCTTTTGGTGCAGCCCAGGATATGGTTGGCTTTCTGGGCTGCAAGT
>NDXB01016787.1:3638-48009 GCA_002631895.1 Agapornis roseicollis
TTTTTTTTTTTTGGGGGGGGGGGGGGGGGGGGTATTTGGTTATTTTATGTATATATATATATATATATTTAACATGCAATTGAGGAGGAGATGGAAGCAAAGCCTAGTGGAATTATGCCCATTTTTCCTTTGGTTTTGCCCCTTTCCCTTTTTTCCCCTTCCTTTCTATTTCATTGTATTTCTCTCATTTATTTTTATGGCACAACTGTTAATACCCAGTCTGCTGCTTGCTTGGGTGCCATAATGCATGGACTAGGTTTGCCAGTAGTTCTTCTGGTTGCTTTATGCACTGTTCTGAATAGTCTTCAGTCTTCATCCTTTTCTGTGGTGTCTTTTGAAACACAGACAAATTGCTCTGCTGGCCAAAAGCCATTTTTCCAGATGTGGACCTTTTTTGGGGAATGTTACACCCTGAGCTATTGCATGTCACTGCTGTGAACGTAATGGTATCAATGGGAGTCTTACAGAAGTTGAATTTACTGCTTTGCCCTGGTTTTGGCAGCAGATAAAGACACTGCACCACTCTTATGAACTGGGACCTAACTCTTTCTTGCTGTGCTTGTGAGAGCAGCATGCTCCTGGGCACTACCTTGCAGCATATCGTATTTGTGAGGGGAAGAGCCTCAACTCCTCCTCTGTGCTGGTTTTGGCTGCGATGGAGTTAATTTTCTTTATAGGCTCTAGTATGAGGCTACTCCTCCAACTCTTCCCCATCCCACAGGGGAGTGAGCAGCAGCTGTGTGGTGCTTAGTTGCTGCCTGCTGTTAAACCATGACAGCTTCCCAGTGCCTTGGCAGGGCTCTGTGCCCCCCTCGCTAGAAAACGCTGCTAAAACCATGCCTACCTCTGGGTGTACAACTGTGGCCCGTTTTACTGGCACTACAGACAGATGGGAGGCCCGCAGTGGTCCAGCCTTTCTTCTGTCTGAATGTTTGTCATCATGTTGGGAACACGACAGCATCCCTCTTGTCGTTTGGGTTTGATTAACGTTTGTCTGTGCATCTGAACTATGCACTCTTACTAAGTGCACAGTGGTTTGGATTGTGCTTTTTATGTCCTGCATTTACTGAGGGTACAAACTGTTAATCTAAACAACCCACAGGGGGCAAGATCTATGACTGAGCTCTCACAACCAATGCTCTGCTGGTTCCAGAGCAGCAGCATCACTAGGGTCTGTTAGAAAGCTCTGTGTGTGTGTATATGTCTTTGTGCGTTGCTGAGGATGTGAGAGGTGATGTTTGCTATTGCTATTGTAGGTGCAATATGATTTATTTATTTGTATATTCCATGTTTTCTAATTAAAAAAACCCCTAAACTAACAAATCTGATCCAGACTAACACCAACTGTTCATTTGGGGGGGGTGGGGTATTTTTATGCTTGTTTGGAATGCTAGAAATGCTTCACTACAAGTCAGGCCTAAGACAAAATCAATGAAACCAACTTTTGAGCTACATTTACAGCAGTGGTTTTGATCCCTTCAGCTTTGCAGCTGACTTCAGACGGTCACAAAATTGCATTTTGTATTTTTAGAGGCATTGTGTATATATCGTGTTAGTTCCTTCGGTGTTCTTTAGCTCAAGTTACATGCTTATGATGAGCAGGCTGAGCTGTTTTCTGTATTTGCCTTTACTGGAACCAAAATCAAATAAACCAACTTTGAACATAAGGCTGCTTGATTCCTTTCATTCCACAGACACTGCTTGTGAGCTTTTGTAAATCAGGGAGAGAAGCATCACCCATGAGCTGTTAAGCGCTTAAAGAATTCCTTTGGGAAAGGCAGCAGTGACCTGGTGGATTCTTTAAGGCATTTTGGGGCTGAATTGTAAAACCACAATCATTTTTGTTTGTCATGGTATCAACTGGTGTTTTTCTTCTTGAAAGACGTGATGGTGATCAGCTTGGATGTAGTTAAAAGGACATGGCCATGCTGCCATGTCCCTCAAGGAGCTGGGCATTATGGAATTCCATCCTGCCTTCCAACACCAGTGAAAGGCAGCAGTTTATTGCTTGTCTGATCCCTGCTGCTTGGTAGAATAGGCAGTGATTTCCAGAGTTCTTCAGATTGCAACATGAGCTCCAACTCTTGACTTTTCAGGGAAAGACATGGCCACTACTGATGGTTTCTGAAGAACTTCCTACTGGCTGCTGGTCAGGAGTGCAAGTCGGTGGGTTCTTCTGGGAATGGGGCACTCTGGGATCAGCCGGGTCACCTCTCCATGCACCGCGGGAAGGTAGCAAGCCAGCAGCACCGTGGCCCTGAGCACAGTGTGGGGCAGCTGTGGCTTCCCCAGGCGGAAGAGCAGAAAGGCTGCTTGCTGTGTTGCTTGTGCCACCGCTTGCGTGGTGAGTTGTGCTGGCAGAGTAGGGCAAGAACCAAGCAGTGAGGGCTGGGGCTGAGGTACGGTAGCAGGGTCAAATGACCTCAGGGAAAGCAGATTGACTCGCCTTAACCTCACAAAAGGTAAGTGCAGAATAGCAGGTTTGCTCAGGGCAAACTCAAGGTTGCTGTAATTTTCTGGCTGACAGCCTGCTTCTCAGAACCTGCCAAGATATCTGCTTTTTGTTCTGAATCCCAGTGGATTGTTTAGTTCCTACAGCTGTGTTCTCTTTGTGTGCTTTTGCCTCTGGCATGCTCAAGGATGCCATTATTATTAGTCTTGAATTGCGCTGACATGCAACAGAGGAAGGCAAAGTGTCTGCTAGAGATCTCCGCTTCCATGCATGGCAACAGTGGTGGAAAAGAGAGGGTCTTCAAAACCCCAGAAGGCAGGAATGAGCTTCTAGGAAAGAGGGAGTTTGCAAGAACATCATCACTTCCGATGGCAGGGTGAGGGTGATCTTTTTGCCTTGGGGGTTTTGCCTTGCCATACTGATCACCCAGCCTGAGGCTGGGACGGCTGCTCCAGCTGTCTCTGAAGAAGTGATGAATGCATGCTTGGGTTTTCTCTTGTATCCTATTCTCATCCTTTAGAAATCCATGAACTTTGCTTCTGCACAGCATATCTCCAGTTTGAAGTCTGAGATTTAGGCTTTCTGGATGCTTCTGGATGACTTTATCTTTGTCGTGTCATGCCATGTGCCTGCCTGCTTCGCTCTATCATCACCTGGCTGCAGCCCTGCTAACTAAAATGCTGTTTGCTTTGAAAGCATGGCAGCATCTCTTCTCAAAGTCTGCTGCATAGCAAGACATCAAGGAAGGAAGTGCAGGATAATTTTAGAAGCTAAGAGGATGTATGGGGTGTGGGGGGCTTGACTGGATTTTCCTTTTCCTTAATATAGGCAGTCACTGACAGAATCAACACTAGACAATAATATGCATGTTGATGGTCAGTATTTAACACCTGGAAAGGCTTTAAAGAGCTTTCAGCTTCAAGCTGAGAGCACTTAAATGTGTTTTTCTGAGACCACATGCCATGAACATCATTTACTTTCTGTATACAGAAATAGAGCTGCTGCTTTCTCTCCAGGAATAGGGTTCATGAATAGGGTGTTTCTTCTTTCTGTGGCCCTACCCTAACCACATCCATCTGGAAACATCCAAAGCCTTGCACAGCTTGTTTCTGTACAGTCACCTGCCTAATGGTGTGCTGATCGTGTTGTGTCCTAGAAGAAACTCACTACATGGTGTCTCCAGCGCATCCAAAAGCTCATCAGCGCTAGTGCTGGGATGGCAAGCACCTGACAGTCAGCAGCTTTCATGGGTTGTCTTCAGATCGCATGCCTGGATGGAGCCTGAGGCAGGCTGTCTGCCCTGCCTTGCTAGGAAAACCTGTGGATAGGGAGCTTCTTAGCCCCTCATCAGCTGAAGCCTCATGTTGAAGCAGCCAATACGCAGCTTTCATGTGCCAAAAGGATCTGTACCTCCCCTGAAGACCGAGGGTCCTTCTGCCACAGGATACATAGGGATGGCTCAAAGGAAATGGGACCAACAGGAATGTCTGCCTGTGAGAGGGAAATGTGGCTCTCTGGACAAAGAATTGGGCAGTAAGGAATAAGATTGCAGCCCAAGCCTTGCTAATCTGGGTTTCCTTGATGGAGCAGAGGAAATGGATTTCCTTACTAATTGCAGCTTAGTAAAAACACTTCTGGAAAACAGTGTGTAGTAGGCTGACAAAAGGAAGTGGGATGTTTCCCACTGCTGACTTGAACCTGGGTTTAAACAGGTCACTCCTTGACAGATGAAGCATCTATCAGATTGCTTGTTCTGGCAGCAGTTAACAAGCTATTAGGTAATGTGTTTTGGTAAGGAAATGTTGCAGGAGAATGACTGATTTATACCTGATTTCACCCACTCTTCTGATGTCTGAAAATCTGAGCGGGTCATTTATTTGCCATCAGTCTAGTTTATATTATGTGGAAAATACAACACATCATTCAAGACAAGTTGTAAGTCATTGCTCAGTGGTTTTACAACACTCCTGAGATGGTACAAGCAGACTTAATAGCCTTGTCTGATTGGTTGTGCAGTGTACAGAATGGCTGTTTTGATGGTGTCTGTATAATCCATTCCAATACATGGGTACGTACAGCTTTCAGAGTTAAGTGTTTCATATGTATAATTGCATTGGTATGCATCTGTTAACCTTTCCTGGTGAAATGCTTAGGAAAGAGGTTTCAGCTATGTTTAGAATTCATAGGCATTTATATCTTTGTGGGAAAATAATCAGCTTAGGGCTGATTCTCAAAGGGGAAATGCCCCTCTATGGGCGCTTAGGAGAAAAAACACTGCCTTAGTTCGGATGTTGTACAGTTAAAATGTTTCCAAACCATTCGGTTCTGCTGGCATACACATATATGCTGCCTTCTATTTTAAAGATAAAGAACTTGTATTTGGCTTGTCACAGTGTAAATAATGGGAAGGCAAAAAAGAAACTAGTACTTCACTGCCAGACATTTTGCTTCCAAAAATAGGGTAAAGAGAAACCATCGCTTTTTCTGCCTTTCCCACTGAAATAGAGGAAGGTACTTTTAGTGGAATAAGTGAATATTTAGTGAGAGAAATATTTCAAGGTTTAGTAAGCCTTTAAGTTAAAGTGTTCCACAATGCTTTGTTTTACCCTTACAAACTACTATGAAAAGGCTTTATGTTAAGGAATAGGTCACTTGTGATGTAAAATTCTGCATCTTCTGACTCTGATTTACTGCTCTGTTTGAAGGTAAGAGACTACAGTAGAGGAGGTAAAAGAGCAATGACTAGGGTATAAAACAAACTGAATAAGCTGTGTGCTGAGGCTTTAGATAGAGGTTGGATGTTTTTAGGAAGGTCCTTTCTTTTCCAAGCCTGTAAGTATTTGGAAACAGAGTTACTGCAGTTTCTCTTACCTTGCGTAACGGGCAATTGTCTTAAAGGAATAGCTGAGAACAACCCTGCGCTTCTCTGCATCCTTGTCCCCAGAGCACCAAGGAGAGTGTCCCAGGCAGAGGAGAGATTCTGAATCTGCCCTAACTTGAACCAAAAATCACTCTCTTTCTAAAGACACATGCTGCCCAATTGGAAAAAAAAGGAAAGCCCAGCCCCCCAAAGGCACATCAGAAACTTCACTTCTAGAAGCCAAGTATTTAAACCCAGTGGAAGACACATCAGTATGGCCTGGGACAGTGTTAAAGGACCCCTAGTCAGTAATAACTGGAGTACGGCTATCCCTGTGCCCACAGCAGCCCTGTGTGCGCGCAGTGAGTCCCGGTTATCCAGGATCCTCCAAGAGGAAGATGTCTCATTTTGTTATGTAGCAGAGATTTTAATCATTCTTTGCAGACAGTAGGGAAATTCTCAGTCCATTCCTCCTTGTGTGAGGAAAAGGGATGTATGGAGAAAATGCAGTACCAAAAGTTCTGTCAGTCTCCCTGTAAGGGAGAGGTGCCATAACCCAGGTGTGCAAACCTGTGGGTTTAGGCTGGGAAAATCCTTTGGGTATTAATGTGGAGACATAGCTCTTCTTTCTCATCTTATTCGTGCTCTGTATGATTGAAGCAGTGTAGTGCAGAAAAGAACAAGTCCCAAGAATAACACATCTCTGCCCTAACTTGGAAGAAAAACTGGTTTGTCCCATGAGGGTAGGAATGAAGAATTGTCACTGAATCCTGATCTTGAGTGTGTTTTCCTTATGCTCCATAACCTCCAGGGACTGGGCCTCCAGCAACCCCTGTGCTTTCCCACATCCTGAGAAAGTTCAGACTACTTTCTTCACAGCGTGTCTTTTTCCCCTCCCAAGCAGTTGTGCAGGAAGAGGTGAGACCCAGCCTTGAGCGATGCTGTCGACACAATGACCCAGTCCGGAGGGTGAAGGCTGACCTCCTTTTAGCAAAGCTGGCTGAATGGTTACCTCCCATCCTTTGTTTTTAATAAGGTTTTCTGGTGGCAACCACTGATTTCCTACAAGTAGGGCACTGCGGAAGGGAGGACGAGAGATGAATGCGTGGAGGTGGGTTGGTCGCTGAGTTATATTCTTATTTCACTGCTTGAATCCAGGGAATGTGGCTGACAATCGGCAGGGAGGAACAAAATGTGCAGCAGTGAATTTTTAGCTTACAAGAAGTGATGGGAGGGGAAGGGGAGCGAGAGACACAGTGTGTTTTTAGTATAGGTACAATAGCAAGGTGTACAGTGACCTTAATGGCGCACAGACAGGTTTTCTCTGTCTTAGAATCATAGCACCATAGAATAGTTAGGGTTGGAAAGGACCTTAAGATCATCCAGTTCCAACCCCCTGCCATGGGCAGGGACACCTCACACTAAACCATGGCACCCAAGGCTCTGTCCAACCTGGCCTTGAACACTGCCAGGGATGGAGCATTCACAGCTTCCCTGGGCAACCCATTCCAGTGCCTCAGCACCCCTACAGTAAAGAACTTCCTCCTTATATCCAACCTAAACCTCCCCTGTTTAAGTTTGAACCCGTTACCCCTTGTCCTGTCACTGCAGTCCCTAATGAAGAGCCCCTCCCCAGCATCCCTATAGGCCCCCTTCCCATTTGTATCTCCTCTGTTTTTGTGTCTTAACTTTTACCACTACCTACAACCCTTCTTTTGTGGCTTTTTGTTTCAAGGTATATTTTGTTTGCCTTTTTTGTTGTTTACTTGCCATCTCCTTTGTAACCTGTCATGGCCAAAGGTTGTATAGAGAGCAGTGGGAGCAACTGAACTATGCATAGTTTGTACAGTTGCCTTTGTAACCTGTCATGCCCAAAGGTTATGTATAGTGCAGTGGGAACAACTGAATGATGCATCTTTTGGCTCCCAGTTGCTTGCATGCATTTTGGCAATACTGCTGGGATGCCCATACGTTTTATGGGCAGATTTCATACTCGTGTGGTTGTGAATGGAAAGGTTTGCTTTGGGATGAAGGCAACGTAGAGGCATGGGTCTAAGGGAAGCTTCATGCCTTATCTTCAGATAAGGATTTATTTAAAAAAAAAGGAAGAAAAGGTTGAAAAATATTTTTGCAATATGAAATAGTACAGTTTATTTTTCCAATCTTTTATTGGAAAAGAAGTGTGACAGCGTCACCTTATTCCCAGAATCTGTTCCCATAAAGACAAAGAGAAGATAATTATAAAGGAAATCAGTGTAGACTTTTATCTCAGTGTGACTTTTATCTCAGTGACTCACTCCCCATGGCACTGCTTATTCTTTCCATTGTTAGTATCTTCAAGTACTCCACTTCCAGATCGGAGAAGCTCTGATTAAATGTCATAAACCAGAACTTTCCTTGTTATGTTTTCCAGTGGCTTTATGGTTTTTGTTATAATTTTTTGGTTACATGTGTTTTGTCATTTTCTCTTTTAAGTGGGAATAGCTGAAGAGCTGTGGGGAGACAAAGGATACGTTTTGTGCCAGTACTCACTGACGTTTGTTCTGGGAAATAATTAATTATAGGAAAACAGTTTTCAGAAGGATAATGGTTATATAGTGTCATAATTCTGCTTCTGCTCATGTAAATGCAGCTATACTGAAGTCCTGGAGCAGCAGTGATGCACTGCATACTCTGTGATTTTATGTGTGTCCTGGGATGCCTCTGAACAGTGACTGTATCGTAGAAACCAATGGCAAACCCCTCTTTCCTGGGACTATGAATCTGATCAGCATCAGTCCCTTCCCAATCCTCGTGCAAAGCTCCTGCGCGGAGGCAGGATGAGGTGCTCTTAGGCCAAAGCTGGACTAGAGTTGAAGCTGTCCAGTGTTGTGTCAGACAACAAGAAAGGACTTTTTATGTATGTTAATAGAAAGAGGAGGCCTCTTTCTAGGGCTTTTCAAAGGGAAACACTGGATCACTGCTTGTTGAAGATGGTCACCTGACACATAGGGATGAAGAAAAAGTGGAGATATTCAGTGTTGGGGTTTTACCTCAGTCCTTAATAATACTAGCAGATCTTGAGCTATCCAGGTCTCTGAGTCAGAGGACCATGAGTGTGGGAACAGTGGCTTTCCATTTGTGGACGCTGAAATTGTGAGGAACCAATTACATCAGCTGAAGGCTCATACATCCATGGGACCTGATGGGATTCATCCCCGAGTACTGAAGGAGCTGGCAGATGTTATGGCAGGATCCTTCTCAATCATCTGCCAAAGGTCTTGGAAGTCTGAGGAGGTCCCTGGTGACTGAAAGCCAGTGTCATTGCAGTTTACAAGAAGGGCTATTTCTTCATCTTTGTTTCAAGTCAGCTACCCAGGCGAAGCTGGAGACATTTATGGTATTATGATATTGTTTGTGTGATGCTCAGATGAGATTGGTGCTATGTTCAGCCTTAAAGCACAAACCAGCCACCCTGCCACATGGGAAGGCTTCTTCCAATCCTGTACGTCCCTGGGGAAGATGACCAACAAGTGTGTGAGAACTGAGCTGCAATGCTATTAATGAAAACAGAAAAGCCTCGCCAAAACTAAATGAAACACATATTGACACTTTCTGAACTGCCCTGCAAGCCTTTAAGGCCAAAAATCATGCATTATATGGGTAGTATTTCCTGTCCAACCTCATCTAAAATCGAGTGAAATCAGCAAGGAGATCGCTTCTTCCATACCCTGTTTAAAGGAGTTGTGTTTTAAAGGCAACCTTCCTCTGTGTTCTTAGATACATGTAAGTAGCTAGATCACCTGAGAAGGAGGGACTTTCTGAAAGCGTGCTCAGAATGTCCAAGCCCAAGTCCTAGGTAGCAAGTAACTGCATTTACTTTTGACTGCAACTTCCTTAGTTTCCTGGACTTGCTTGGACCAGAATATTCATTGAGGCCCAAAATATGGTTCTGGGAGCAGAGGGGAAGCCTACTGCCCTCAGGTGTTGTTACAGAGCAGCTTGCATTGGGCAGCAAGAATGACAGTGTTTATCCTAAATGAACGAACCATGACTGTGGTTACTTTATTGGCAAAGACTTATAGGATCGGGCAAGAAGGATCCCACCTATGAACGGGCAGTAATGAGCAGGAAAAGGGAGAGTTCATCATTCAGTGAGTTCATCTTCTGCTTTGAGTGATTAAAGGTCATTGCATGAAGGACAGAAAAGACCAAGGCATGGCTTGAGACAGCACCAGCCACCCTGGAAATTAAAATGGCAAAAAGAGATCTTAAGTATCTTGCCCAGATAATAGGATGAATAATAGTTAAGCAGCATTACGCCCTTATGTAAATGGAAGTTACGAAATGAATGAAAAGCTTATGTATGTAATCTTAACTCGGCCTCCTGGGATGTGTCAATGAGCATAGTCTCAACATATATGGGGTTCTCTTTCATTCAGTGAGTAGGACTGAGAGCACTCATCTATTTTTATTGCTCAAGATGTGGGTTATGGTGATAATCATTGCTCTGAGCACTGTGTGTCAGTGCTTCAGAGGCCCACAGCTTCCTATTCCCTCTTGCTCCTGAGGGAGAGGACGGCATGGGTGTGCACAGCCCTTGGGAACTGCAGGGGTGCCTGAGGGCAATGGGCTCTGTGCCTTGGTTTGGGGATGAGGGCTGAGGAAATGAGTAATACACAATCAGATTGAAAGTGCTTCCTATCTTTGTCTTCTCTTTCTTTAAGTAACATGCGTAACCATGGAGTGAGACAATCATTTCAGTGTAACACAAACATAAAGATGGCAGAAGATTTATTTGCCTATCATAAAATCACTGTTTGCCCTGTCTGTTGGAGGTCTCATTCATTTCTTTACCAAGGCAACCATTTCTAAAATAACAGCTAATACTGTAAGAGGCTAGCTGGTTTCTAGTAGTTATGAAAGAAAGCCATGCACGAGATCAAGCAGCATTTTCAAACGAAAGAGTAAACAACCTGTTTCTATTCCTAAGGAAAGGAAATCTTGGAGTCTTGCAGAAATGGGGTGTGTGTGTGTGTGTGTTATTATTCTTCACTAAATAAAAACAACCTATCTGAAAAAAAAATAGTCTTTTTCATTAGAAAATATCTTTTCCCTGAGCATTTCTGTCAGCTTTTTAGGAGAATTTATGAGGAGACAAACTCTGTAAAGCTTTTCTGTGGAAAAAAGTCAAGGGACCTTTGATGATGACTGCATTAAATGCTACAGGTATGTACCACTGCCCTGAGCAGCACTGCACACATCGCCCTCCTCCAGGGTATCCCAGAGGACATCATTTTCTGGACAGAGCTGCCATCCCCCTCCTCTTTCTGTGGTTGTGGACAGAGATCAAGCCTGTGGTTTGGACATAGTGGAACAATTATGAGGTGACACAGGCACCTTCATGTCTATGAAACACACAGGGCATCGCTCTGTGTACACCACACCCTGAATATGGTCCTTTATGTGCTACGCATATAACGTTCTTCTGGGAACAAAACTGCATTTGCAATAAATTCAGGGAAAACAAAGATGAGGTGGTAGGAGAAAAACATTGTTTTGGAAGGAAGTACATTAAACCCTCTATTTGGCACCTGAAAAGCTGTGCTGTGCTTATTCCAAAGACCTTTACAAGCTCTGGATTTTCTCAGAAGAAGCTAATGATGTTTATTTCTCTTTATCGTAGCCTTTCCGCTCTGGGTTAGGGCCACAGTGCAGTCACCATTTGTAAGAGGAAAAGCAGAACTTCATCATTCAGATCGTTTTGCCTCGAAGACCTGCCAGGGGCTCATTGCTCCCATCGCCTGTGGTCTGCTCTGACACTGCCCACTACGTGTTGTCCATGTAGGCAGCTCCACTTGTTTCCTATATTGGAAAAACAGTAAGCTAGCAAAAGATACTCATTTATGGGGAAAAAAAAAACCCACATGAGAATGCTAGGGAGATTAATTTTAGACATCTTGTTGAAACTTTGAGGATTGAATAACAAGACTCCCTCACCCATATTTGGGGAAATTGCAGTTCTCGGAGGCCCTGTAAAAGGCCATGTTTGTTTTCTATTCTCAGGAAGATAAGTGATAGTTAAGTGCAATCATTGTATTTTCTGGCTATGGAAGGATGCACTTAGGACCTTGCTGGGGTGGTCCTTTGGGTAAGGCATTTTACACGGATCAGAAATGCAGGGAGAAAGTTTTCACACTGCAGTCCTCAGCTCTGGTACTGGTCCCAATTGTGCACTGTCAACCACAGACTTGACTGCTCTTCCTGTGCTTGCACTGATGTGCTCGGTGGACCTTGGGTTTATTTTTCCCTACCCCTTCTCCTCCATGGCTGAGATTCATGCAAGAAGGGTTATGCCAAGTGACTGAGCTGGAGTTCTCCTGACTTTGTGGATGTCACTCTCTGATGGTTCTTCCAGGAGTCCCATCTTTGGCTAAGGAAGAAGGGGAGAAGCAGTAGTTCAGGATTTAGTCTTTGGTTTTCCTTTAAAGTATGCTTGATGAGCATTTCTAATGGTTGTGTTGCAATAGTAAATCATGCCAGGGAATTTAACATCCCTGCCCCCACATACTGTAAAGGAGTTGTTCTCTTCCATGATGGAAAGAGGTTAAATGTAGCTGCAACAGCTTTTGTATGTCTGCTCCCACCAATGATCCCGGCTTTGACAAACATGAAACTATGAAAATACTCCTTTCATTATTAGTTTTCCACCTTCTGGTTTATCTACCCAGTGCCCTCAGAAAGTGTTTATCCCAGAATATGGTCTGGTCACGTTGCAACCAAATTGGTTTTGTGTACAGCAAAAGGGATTCAATATCTCACCACTACTAACCTTCTTCTGGGTCAGCAAAGGCAGGAGGTGGCAGAGATAGTGTTAAGAAGAATCTTGCTCTGTTCCTGTTTGGAATGTAACTGTGGATGATATATGGCCATTGACTGATATCAGAATACTTAAAAGCACAGACTTAGAGAAAAGACTTGAAACCGAATAAGCATTGTAAAATAGGTTTGGTGTTCTTTGGTTAAGCAAATATGAGTTGTCATGGCCAAAAACCACAAACAACAATGATACCCCAGCTGGCAGTGGTAAAACCAGCTCAGAGGAAACTTGTTTTCATCAGCTTTGTGGGGTTTTCAATCTGGACACCTGATAATTCAGGAGAAGGAGCAAAAAGGTGAGCAATTAAGGACACAATTTAATGTGTAAGGGCTTGGCTTTGTTTTGTTTTGCTCTCAATGAAAACGCTGGTGGCATGTCAGTCTGCCTTTCTAAGAACTGCACAAAAGCCCCTGCTCTTTCCTAAACCAAACAGGCTTTGCTCACACACCACCGCTGAGCCACAGTTCAGCAGCATCTCAGGACGGGTGCCACGTCTTCTGTCAGCACTGTGCAAAGACAAAGCAAAACCAGCGAATTTGAAGTCTGTTGGGTGCAGAAGAGCTGTGCCTGTGCTCTAATGCATCCATTGAATCTAAGGGGCTACTCTGCAGCCTTGGCTCCCAAACTAGGGGCTGGTGGGGGAATAAAGGGTGATACTCTTTGCGGAGGAAGGCACACGGGAGCTCAATCCTTGCCGTTCCCTGCCATCTAGTGGTGTACCGAAGCAGTAATCTTCAACCCAACATCATCCGGATGTCATCAACCCAAACACTATCGGAAGAGAGGGAGGATGCTGTGTGCTCAGGGGAGGGAACAGCGAGAGCCGGTGAGCGTTCTGACACTGCACAGCCAAGCGACCGTAGCGCTCCCGCATCCTCCATGCCTTTTCTGCGTTCCTCCCTTCAGATGGTCGGGTGGCAGAGGTTTGAGTCACTCGTAACCTTGTCTAGGCTGGAAAAGGCTTCAAAGTTTTACCTTCGCTGCTTGCTGAAGAGCTAGGCTGGGGTTTTGCCAGTGCTGAAGTACAGGATGGTGATAGCACAGTCCTCAGCGTCACTGAGCTGTTCGGTAGAGCATCCTCCAGGCTTGGACACCCTGATGTGGTCAGCCTGGCCACGGGTGTACCCCCTTGATACTTGACATGTATTCCCCTCAGCAGCACCCATTCATTTTGTCAGACTATATCTTACTTAACTATTTGGAAACAAGTATTAGATTAGGATGGTGAGCCCAGAAGCTGGTGTCTATTATAAGAGGAACTATGACTTGAAAACAAACACAGGTGAGGGGGTTGGTCTGACAGTTTGATCACTCCTATCGCCACACTCACAGGAGCTAAAGAAGTAGTTCTCTGTGCACACTTTTGGTCTGTTGAATAGATTTTGACAGTATCATTCTTTCCCTGGAAGAACTTTGAGTTGCATTCAGGTTTTTTCTGCAGGCAGTAGCCCTACATTTGTGACTCAGGAGACACTTTTCCAATACAGAAAGTAATCTCAACTAGATCTAATCTTCAGGATACTGTTCTTTGCAAACAGGTTCAGATTATCAAGAGCTTTGGTAAAAACAGTTACCAGAGGAAATAGGATGCTTTGACACATGCATCCAAATTTCCACTTATGTAGAAAGTGAAAGACAATAGTGTGCTTTACAGAAGTTAGGTACTTTCCACATCACCCTTAATGGTGAAAACAGGAGATTACTTTGTCTTTTTGTACTTACATCCTTTCCCATCACCCACCCTAGAGAAAACAGAATGTATCTGACAGCAGTGGAGTGGGGTGACAGGCAATTTCCCTGCCTGTGTTGGGGCTCAGCAGGGCAGGAGGGTTCCTGGTCTGGCAGCCAATGCCAGCCTAAATGCCCCATTTAGGACAAGGGCAGCCCCAGCCCTGGCCATCAGACACCTGCCTGATGATGAGGGACGAGGGGTAGAACATCAGTCCTCAAGAGGGGTCTGCTGCCTGGTTGTTCAAGCTGCAGGTGGTTGATGCACCCTCCAGGACACAGGGCATCACTGTGGCCAGAATGAGGGCTTCCTCAGCTGTGGTCCTAGAAACAGGTAGTCTCAATGGGTTAGATGTTATCTTCCTTACCCTCTTTTTGCAGAGAGATGCTCTTTCTGCTGACAGCGATTGTTTTGGACCAAGATCCATTTCCCTCTCACCTACCAAGTGGCAGTGCAGCCTTCCAAGCATGCATGACCCTTTCCAAACTATGCTTCTGCTATGAGGGTGCTCGCCCTGTATGACTGGGATCACATTTGCCAGATAGCTTTTTATGGATAGATGATGTTAAGATCTTTTCCAACCCTAACTCTTCTATGATTCTATGTTAACTAAATTTTCAGAAGATCTGAGCTAACTTCTCTTTCTGATCTGTTTGCAGACAGACTCCGTGTGAATTCCGTGTCACGTTCCATGTAAATGAGATGTGAAAGCATGTGATTCCATCACCTTTGGTCGGCGTGGTGTTTGCAAGGAATTCTTGTGGTCCCCAACCACAGAGCAATAATTTGCATGCAAACTCACCACTGAAAAAGCTCGGTTATATATTTGCCACATCACTGTGCAGATCTCTGTTTTCTAAGGTAATAGAATATTATCGGCATCTCTGCAGGAGAAGGAAGAAACAAGTTATGTTGCTAGATCCAATTCCCACAGTCCTTGCAGTAGGTGTTGGCAGATGTGTCCAGGCTAGGGATTGTCAGAACTGAGGGCAAAATAGATACATATAATTTGAAAATGCACTTGTATAAAGAGTTTTTACTGTCCGTGCTTCCCTTGGAGTTATGGCCTTAAGACTGTTCTTCTTATATTAGGGAGAAAGCTTATCACACAGCACCACTCTGGTTTCTGGAATGAGAATGGTGCTTCCAGACCTTCACAATCTTTTATCTAGTACAGGACAGAGCTTGATTTTCTTCTCCTTGTGAAGCAACTAAGAAACTATTTGAGAACTGTATTTGCTGATTCAGAGAAATAGGTTCTTAGAAGGTGCCAACTCTGGTTTCTTTTTAGACATTGTGCTTCAGTGAAGACATCAACCAATTTGAAAGAGCAGAGAGAACAGCAGCGTTAGACCTGGGTGGCTTTGCCAAGAGCAGATGTATCAGAGTGAGGCAAAAATGTGTGCATACAGTTTTCAGGAAGGCAGTTCCAGTTCATTATTGGACCTGATAGCCAGAAGTAGTTCAGTTATACTCTGAGCTTGCTTCCTGGTACCCACTCCAGTAACTTGAGGTCGGTCAAGGTACTTGAACACTTCTGGTTTGTCTCTGGTTTGTCTTTCATTTCTCTTTTGCAGTCTTAGAGCTCTGAAGCCCCTTCAAGAAAGAAAACAAACCACAGTGGAAGACAAGAGCCTTGCATGCATATTGAAGGCCACTTCCACTCAACCTTTGTTTTGTTATCACAAGTTGGTGTCCAAAATCAAAGCGCATTTATTACTCCCCATCATTTGCTTACCATGTGAGACCACTGTTTTAGTACCGTCTACTCCCAGACTGCAGAGAAGAGGAAGCTGATAGATCACGGGGGGGGGTTTAGCCTCTGGGGAAGGTACCATCATGTGTGTCTGTGAGGGCCCCAGCTGGGGGAGCTGGTAGTGACAGTATAACCACAAATCACATAAGGTGAGCTTTGGGGTCCTGCTTTCCTCCCATGACACATGTTTCCTGCAGTTAAGGTTTAAAGTTAGCTGTAGTTAACCTTTTACATATGAATTTCTAGAGAAAATGAAGCTACCACTTCTTCCAGCAAACCAGGACTGTCAATGACTAAGGCATGGACAAAGGGAGCTGCAAGCTCCCTTGTTATTATTTTTATTACTATTTATTTATATCTATTATTTATATTTTAATAATATCAATTATTTACTATTTTTTTAATTAAACACAATTGAAATCACCTTTCCCAGAGGCTGTGGGGCTCTGAGGCTTAATCCCGGCTGTAAAGCTTATGCAGCAAACCTCTGGGTATTAACAGGTTAGAAAAGGATGAGGGAAGCACAGCGGAAGCCACCCCTGCTTCACCACCTCCCATAATCCAGAAGCGCTAGAAAGCAGGCAAGTCTCTTAGTGCCCACTGGAAGTCAACCATCCCACCTCCTTTCCTGAGCCAGGCACTGTTTTAGCACAGGTTACACGAGAGAAAATACACATAGCCTCTGAGACTGCAGCCTGTGAATAGTGACTGTATGGATTACCTGGAGCTCTGGATACCGAATGCCCACATACCATCAGGTGGGAGGTGAAGTAGCAATAGGAAAAGGTTCATGGTTTGTCAGAAGCAGTGCCCTGTCTGATAGACACCTGTTACCCAAGGGCTGGAAAATGACTAAACCTCATCACTATTCTAAAGCTTTACTGACTTTGTAAAGAAGCACATTTTGAGGGGTTAACAGCTGAATAAAGTGAAACTAGGATGGTTGATGTGTTTTAGAGTCCACTCATCCCATCTAATCTTGTAAGAGGCTTGTCTGCAGTGTGGGTTGCTTGGGAGGGAGGAGCCAGTTACTTATTCCTCCCTTTCAAGAAGAGTTTGCAGTGGAGAGCAATAACCTGCCTTGCTGACACTAACAGATCTTCAGCTCCACAGACTCTGCTGTTTTGTTTCTGTGTGGGTTTATGGGTGTAATTGAGAGCTGTACAGCTTCGTTCCTGTTTTCTGCACTTCCTGTGTGACTATACCTGTGCAGCACATTCGGTGCAAAAATAGCAAGCACAGGAAGCAGAAAATTACATACCTTGGACCATGTCTGAGGGAAGTTGCACAGGAGCCATACTTCTCCCATAGAACGGGTCCCAAGCCTGTTTCCTTTAGTGCGCTGTTGGGATTGTGTGGTTTCCCTGCGCAGTTTAACCCCAGGAGCCGTACATCTCCCATAGAATGGGTCCCAAGCCTGTTTCCTTTAGTGCACTGTTGGGATTGTGTGGCTTCCCTGCGCAGTTTAACCCAGTGCTGGCTCTTTCCAGTCAGGTGCTGAGCACACAGGGTGAATCTTGTGACTGCTCTGCTCCCACTGGTGTCCTGCCCCCAGAAGAGGATGCAACTGTGAAATCCAGAGGCCATCCACTGAACCTTAATGCAACCATCACTTGGTGTGATACCCAAAACATGACATCATGTTATTGAGAGGTGCAATAGATGACTGAGATAGATACGTAGCACATGAAATGACATAGTTCAGGTCTTCCATTAACTGGCCAGTTTTACAACCAGTGGATGGAGGAAATAACAACTTCTTTACTTTCTTTCTAAAGGCTGTGAAAGCTGAGCGATGCTGTACTTTATCTGAATGGATTATATACACCTTAAGAAGCAAATGGTTTCAGTCAGTGTCTTTTGTTTCCCTGCTTCAAAAGGCAGAGTCTTTCAGCTTGTTTGCTTAAAAAAATGAACCTTCTTGGGCTCCTGTGCTTTGCTTTTCAACACTAGCATGTTTGATGGTAAGGAGGTATCCACATCCTGTTTATCTACAACAATCTCATCTTCTGAATCAAACTTTGCTCTCTGGGGCCACATATGAAAGTCTTCATTTTCAACCATCTTCCTCACTCTGTAGGTCACCTTTTGTCTTATGCAGACAGCCTGAGCCAAATCAACAGAGGCCCTTTAGGGACCTAAACTCGTACTGGAATAGTACCTACTAATTAATATGTTTTAACAGGACTTTAGATGCCTAAAAGTACCTTTATGATTAAGACCCTTAGTTCCTTCCCTCAGCTCAACCGTGGTGACATTTCACATCAGGCAAACCATGATGTCCAGGTACCAAGAGAGTCTCTAAACCTGTCTCTGATCCTATGCCATGTTTTGTGCTATACAATGATTTGTTCTCAGTATGTGGTTATGCATGACACGGTCAGGTTTTGATGAAAGAAAAGATTTAAACATACCAGGCTCTCCTGTTTCTGTTGGGTTAATGGGGTTCTCTTTTGTTTTGGAAAAAAGAAGTTTAAAGAAATCATTGTGAAAAGGTGCCTTTCTGCTTATGGAGGAGTATTGATTGCTATAGAAGTCTTTGCCTTCTTGACTGGGCTTCAAAGAATACAAATCTATTTCTAAACTGGATTTGGGGATCACTATTGTGACAAAAGCTAACCAACAGAGGTTGATACAAAGCTTCTCAGAGTAGGAGCAGAAAAATTCCCAATGTACTTGTGGCCAGTTCTCTCTGTGTTCAGTAAACTTGGTAGGGAGAAAAAAGCACAGAAAATCCTAAAGCAATGCTACGAGTAAACATGATACTTGTTTTTTTTTCTTTTTTTTTTTAAGATTAAATAATTTCATTTTCCAAAAATAAAAAATAAAAAAAAAAAAAAAATTAAAACCACCCCACCCCACACACGCAAAATCCCCCAAACACCAATTGAGANAATATCCTAATGCTACGAGTAAACATGATACTTGTTTTTTTTTCTTTTTTTTTTTAAGATTAAATAATTTCATTTTCCAAAAATAAAAAATAAAAAAAAAATAAAAATTAAAACCACCCCACCCCACACACGCAAAATCCCCCAAACACCAATTGAGAAAGCCCATAGGATTGAAATAGGCAAATGTGAGATCACTTTTTACCTTGAATTTCAGCTGTAGAATCTGAGCCATCAAATCCTGGAATAGAAGAAAAGCGTAACAAAAGTTGTGATGCTGGGAATCTGCTATATACCCCTGCTAATGATAATCACAGATTCTTTTCTCTCCCATTACTCAAGACTTCCCATGTCTACTTGCAGCATGTCTCATCACTATATGGGACAGTGACAGCAGATAACACCAAGACCACTGGTTCTTTCCTTCATAGGATGATTGCTAAAATGCCCTTTGCCCCTTTTCCTACATCTCAATCAAGTTAGAGGTATAATATATTAGAAAGAAAATACATGAAATATACATAGCAAGTTTTCTTGTGTTCTGCTTCTCACAAGAAGGCCATAAAGGAAAGCTTGAAAATCTCGGGGTTGTTTCACTTAAAGAAATCAGTGAAAGGAAAGGACACAATAAAATCATGTAAAGACATAAAAGAAGAATTAAATAATCTAGGTTTTCATGTTTCTGTTAGGTGTGGGGAGAAATAATCAGCTAAAAGTGAAGTAAGAAAGGTTGATTACATAGTTTGGTTTCAGGCAAGTAGGTCAGATCTACTTTGGTGAGGCCCAGTAGCCTGAAAATGGAAACTAAAAGCTCAGATTAGAAAGTAGAGGTTTCAGTTATGTGAGTAGTGATTGCCATGGGAAATAATGCTTCAGGGGGTATCTATAGAGTTTGGACTGTTCCCTGATAGCAACCTTCTTTCTGATATAATCCTTTGTAAGAGGCATTTCCAGAAGAGTGTGCACATCTGTTTTCTGATGTCCTTCATCTAATTATTTTTCATATAGTTTTATCTTTTCCAAAATCTCTTCTGGAAAGAAAAAAACCCACAAAAGCCAATAAACCAAACCCAAAAGGTTTCTAGAAGGTCCCAAAAGTCCAATTTCTCTTAAACAGGTTTCAGTGACACTCCCTCATTCATCATCATTATTAACCAGGGACAGGGGCAAGAATTGCTGTACCTTGTTCATTCTCATCTTTTCCCAGTGCAGGGATGTCATGTTTTCCTTGACTTTGATTTATCTGGTGCTTCTACAACAAAGTACACATCATTGCACACTGTCACTTTTGGAACAATCCCTTGATCAGCACTGAGCCAGTTTTGTACATCCAACATCATTCACTTGGGACAGGGTTACTATCCTTATAAATTCAGATGAACATTAGTTGTGTAGGTAGTTGGAAAGGAAAATGTCTTCTCACTGTTAAATATTGCTTTAAAGCAATCACTGTCAAACACTGCTTTAGAGCAATCAGGGTCTTGCACTGGTCAGTGTAAAGGGATGTATCACTCAGAACCTCCCAGAGAGAGGCAACAGGGGAGATCCTGGGTGCACAGATTTACCCTCCAGCCACATCTGGAGTGGGAATATAGAGATTTCCCAAGCAGAAGCCTTATGGAGGTCTGGATATATTTCTAAAGTAGTTTTCCTGCAGCCCTTGCTCTGCAGATGAAAGGTATCAGCAGTTCAAGTGTTAAATGCATGCACTGATATGACAGCAAGAAACCTCCCTCCATACAACTCCCTGCACCGGTGAAGTCGTAAGGAGCTATTCCACTGCTAACAAAGGATTTACTTGGTTACAGTTTGGAGGGTTTTTAAGAAGTTCCACTAGCATTGCCATTTCTTGTATTTCTTTTGCTTATGTATTTTTAAAGGGTTCAAATAAAACATGCTACTACATCTCTTAGGAAGGTGAGCTTGAATAGTGTTTCTCCTTTTATCACCAAATGCCTATGGCAAAGCTTGCCACTTTGTTTTGCTCCTTCATCTTCTGGTGGTGATCGCTCATTTACCAGTGCAATTCTGATATAATCAGGTCTGGTTCAGTTATTTTCCAGGGCAAAATCTCCTGTCGTTGAGTGGGCCTGACTCCAATACCTTTACATTCTCCCAAAGATTCCCTATGGAACATGCTGCTGAGCTTTGGGAACCACATGTCAGAAAACCTGTACTGCAATTGGTACCCAGCCCTGTAGTGTCCCTGCCTGCCCAGCAGAGCCTTCTTGTCCCACTGAGCCTTAGAGACACTTTCAGGTTGAAGTTTGTATGACACTGGTCTACACACAGCTGTTGGCTCTTAGCCTTCACTCCTGGCAGCTAACGCAGGTGAAAGTGTTTGGCAACCTGCTGCCAATTAACCTATCATACAAATCCTCTTCCTCTTTTCTCTTAGAATAAGTGGAGGTTGAGGCGCTTGGGTTTTTTTCCATTAGCTTTGGGGTTTTTTTGTTATAGATGTTATCACATGTGTGGTTATGGTCAATATCCAAGTGTGTAGTTTTCAAGAGGGTGGAAGACTCTATAATGTAGGTAAGCTTTGCATACCAGCTTCAGACTGAAGACTGCAGGGTGGAATACAGATTGATTACAAGTGCATTTTCTTCTAGATCAGTTAAGTGTGTTCCTGACCATGCTGTGGTGAGCCAGCCTCTACTGCACCAAGAGTTAATCTGCACAGGTAAGGAATGTCTTTTGCACAGTGTACTGCTAGGGTAAGACTTTCAAATGGAAGCATGTATCCCATAATTTGCACAATAGGGAAATACCCGCAATAGTACTTAAAATAAAAACAGTTTTCATCTTTTTCTTTCTGTTTTGTTCTAGAAAACAGTCATGATATGACTCATTAAACAAACAAAGGTTTAAGTTTAATGGATATGGCTTTCCATTTACCTACCTCGATCTGTTTGTAGAAAAAATAATAGCTAAAAATTGAGGCCTCACATCTTTGAATTGTAAATGCTGTCATAAACACCTGATCACCTAAGAACTCAGAACAACTCCAGTGAACTAGGGCTATTAATTGGAATGCCTGAGACGTTTGCTTCTCTCTGCTTTGTTTTGTTCCTGTCCCCTTTCTAAAAAGCAAAGGCAGAAGAGATAGGCTAGAATACAAGTTGTATACATCGTTCTCTCAGACAGTTAATGGCTGAGGTATAAAACACTAATTATTCATGAAAAACGAATGTCTGTTACTTTTGAATCCTACCTCTGAATCTGTTTGTGAACACATCAAATCACTAATAATGATTTAATCCAGGCCCAATGTTCTGGGAAGTTTGTGGTTAGGGCCATAGCACAAAAACTATACCAGGAAGCATGATGATTTTGGGGGTGAGTGGTCGAATTTAACACTGAGATCTTCATGACATTGCTACATTTACCAGCAAAAAGGGAAAGGGGCTGTGAGGAGAACGCATGGAAAAATAGGCTCCTTTCTTGACTTTAGGTAAGGTGTATTTAGAAAGGGAAGCGCTTCAAAAGGCATGCTAAGGCAATACCTGGTTAGGCCTGTTTCAGACTTCTCCCAGCTTCAAGGAAGGCTTTCCAAGTAAAATCTTGGTTTAGTTATTTTACATATCCATACCACAGTTTGGAGTTTTCGCAGAATGTCATATTGTTAATGGAGTTTTAGTCCTATTCACCTCATTTTCCCCATGTCAGCTGTAAGATACAATAATGTACTTTTCCCATTTGTTTGGTGTACAATGAAGATTTCCATGTTTCTCGTTCTTTCTGCTTGATTTTGTTTGGGGTTCTTTTGCTGGCAATGGTAGTATTTGTAAAGCTGAGGTCCCTGATGAAGAGTTGCATCAGTTTTTAAGCATTCCTTGATGAAAGCTGTATAGGGGCAGAAAATAGGCCTTTGTTGTGATGACTCAAACTTGAAGATGAAACATTCCTGTTGAGCTGAATATTAGCATGTGCAGATATACCACCCCACAAGAAGGTCCATCTCACAGTGTTATTTGAGCTGAGAACTGTGTCCCCTGTCCTCTGTTAGCAAGCATGAATGCATGTACTAAGTTACTAGCCAGGGGTGCTTGGAGCAAAGGGGTGTTTGCTGGGGTTTATTTTGTTGGGATGAAATGCTTCCTTTATTTGTGTATGCTGTCCAGTGAGACTGGATGGAAACAACGTGTCCTTTGGTGTTACAAGGGGGGCAGGGTCTAACTAGACTAAACTTAGGTGGCTTATGCAGGAGAAGGTCCTTTTGCTTGTAAGTTTCAGAAACAAGCTTACTTCTCCTTCCATAATTTAGCCACCATTTCCTGGTTATTGACCTTGTGTAAGCAATCTGAGTGGTCAGCTTTGTATCTGTTAGGAGTAAGGGAAACCTTGGATAGATACACAACACACAAAGCTTAAAGTTGGTTGTCAATTTTCAGCTTATTTCTAACCGAAATAAAAACCAAACAAGCTTGGAAAACTTATGCCNGACCTTGTGTAAGCAATCTGAGTGGTCAGCTTTGTATCTGTTAGGAGTAAGGGAAACCTTGGATAGATACGCAACACGCAAAGCTTAAAGTTGGTTGTCAATTTTCAGCTTATTTCTAACCGAAATAAAAACCAAACAAGCTTGGAAAACTTATGCCTAAAATGTAAATTGTTTTAAAATGGTATTTACATGATGGCTCTGTAGGGACTGGCTTGCAAGACTCTGTAATGCTCATATCAAGATGATTCTGATATTTGTAGCACTACAGGTGTGTAGAAGGAAATTGTAGTGTTCTCAGAGGACCCCAAGTAGTTTTGATGTAGGTCAAAGATAAAGCCTAGCACAATAAATTCTGTGTGAACAAGATTTATGTGATAAGCAGCATAACAGATATTAAATTCTCTTTTAAAGCCAGTATCTAGGAGCCTGTCAGATGGGTATGCAGGGTTTGTCAGTGTATTAATGAACTATATTGGATGATGCAAGGAGGTGATTGTGAAAGGGACTAATAACACAAGCAAGCTTAATGAACAGGAACAGTAGCTTACTCTCTGAAGAAAAGACCATGTATCTGTTTAGGGCATGAAGCAGGTTATCAGTTCTAGATACACCTCTTTTAGAAGAGTATTAGTCTATTCATTTGCAATTCAGGTGTAAAGCAGTTCAGTAGCCCCCTCAGGCCCAGATCACACCCTCATTAAGAAACAGCTGCATCTAAATGATGTGGTAATTCATGTCTCTTAAGGTAAAGTTTTCCCTTCCTGGGTGGATGCTCTGAATGCTGGTTTAACCTTTCTTATCAATATGAGTAATGTGGCTTACTCATAAAAACAGTAAGTCTTGAAAGATGCTATAGATCTGCAGGGTTAGCCAGTTATGTCAACTAAGCTTCACACAGCCAATTCATTTGTGTATTTTTTAGCAGTTTCTTATGAAAAAATGCTATTTTGATCAATTTATCAGTTGATGTATCTGAAAGGTATCAACAGCAGCTGAGCTGCAGTAGCTGTATTTTCTGTATGACTATCTTCATTTCAATGCTAACACTTACTTCTCCTGTATGATACTAGTAGGGAAGAGTCTGAAACAAAAAAGTCTCATTAAGCAAAATGAGGTAAAAGTAGTACTAGGAGTATATTAGGTACAGTGCATTCCTCATGACAGCTCAAATGAGGAGAACCTCCCTATTTAAAACTGTGGTGATTGAAAGCTGAAACCGAGATCAAAACTAGATGGAGTTAAGCTAAGTAATTGAAGGTACACTTATGTGATAAGAACAATTTGACTGCAAACTGCATTTAGTTCAGAGCCAGTAGGATTCTCAGATCTCAAGCAGAGGCTTGAATGCTGCCAAACTCTTTGATGGCAAAGCCTTTGGCCACAAAGCAAGATGGGTTTGGGTTAATGCTAAAGTTCCAGTCTAGACAGTTACCGAATGTTTCTCTATGACTATCATTATTATCCTCCTCAATCAAATTAAGAGTCTCTGATATAGTAATTAAATGAAACAGATTATCTCCAAGATACACTAAGCACTGCTTTGGTTTCTGTCCTCCCCCTGCAATGTTTAATAACTGCAGACAAGCTCAATTATAAAACCACATCTTACCATAAACTTGATAGTTGCTCTGAGCCAGCATTACTAGGAGGATGTACAGTAATATCCTTTTTATTAACGTGACTGGGTTAAACTGCATCGTTCAGTTAGGAAAGTAAAATGCCATTGCAAGAATTTAGCACGGCCCAATTGCAAGACTTTAAATACATACTTCACCCAATTCCTCCACACAAATCCGTTCTGAGACGCTGATTCTGCAAGCACACACATGCTGTTTCAGAGGTACTGTCCATGCCAGAAAACTTTACGGAAGGATATGTTTATTTCTAAGCTGCTTTTCCATTTGATATAAGGACAACAAAAAGCAAACTGATCTTAATGTGCTGTGACCTGAAAATGAGAAAGCAATGACCAGTAAGTTCATGAGTCAAGAGGCTACACTAATTTACCACTGATCCATCATGAGATGTCAAGCGAGGTAAGAATTCAGGAAAAGGGAAGTGTAAGCCATCACATCTATACTTGATCATTTTGAGGGACTGATACCATTTGCTCACTTTTCATTAAGTCCCTAAGGAAGAAAGAGATCAAACTGTGACTCTTTTGCAGACAGTTTGGAAAGACCATATTCTTCCACACTGCAGAAGCTCTTCCTGGAAAGACCTGAAGTATTAGGCAGCTGTGAGATCCTATACCTACCAGTTGTTTACCGCAACATTAAAATGCATAGCAATCATTTCACTTGGTGCTCACTTGCCACAGAAGGCATAATCAGGGAATTGCTGTCACTATAAAGGAAGCCACGTACTCAACAGGGAACAGGGGTTCTGGTTAACCAGTCCTGTATAACCAGACTTTGGTGTCATTCTACAGATGCATCAATGAACTGTTTCAACCTATAGGCTGACATTACCTTTTGTTACAACAACAGCATGTAGATGATTTTTTCCTGTCACCATCCACTTTTGCAATCTTACATTATCATTATATGTGAACTACACAGGTTCCTTATCTGCTTTCTTGGCAAAATAAGAGATCATGCATGAATTCTATGAAAAAGCAATTCCTTTATTGTTTTTAGGAACCATTTTTCCATTACCAAGTGAAAACTTTACAAAGTAAAGTATTTATCTTCCAATAATATTTTAATATAAAAACTTAAATCACTTACTCTGGTTTTACTGTTCTAATAGGAAGTCTTGTGGCACGGCAGGATCCAGGTGTTCTCAGCCTCATTCTAGTATCGCAAGTTTAAATGAAACCATTTCTGTGGCCACTTTCCATCTGTGAAACATCCCTACTACCAAACCAAAAATAAAGCGTTTTCACTAGCCCAAAAGAGCCTAAACTTTTAACAGCATTATTTCAATGAGAAGCTTTGTTAAAAAATCAAACAAAAAAGAGAGATTTATTTAGCAAGTTAGACACAATCTTAAAAATGTACAGAGACAGCAACCACTCCAATGACACAAAAGGATTTAGCGGGGAGTACAATATGAACACAACAGTGGTTCTTGCCTCTCTTTATATGTAAATATAAATAGAGATTATCCTTGCCAAACTTCCAGCTCTCCCCTCTTCCCTGCTCCTAAAAACCAGCTCATTATGCTGAAAAACATCGCAGGGAACATTTTGCTGTTCAGCTCAACAGAACTGCTCAAAAGGGGCTCTGGCTAAAAATAGTCCTATCATGAGAATATCTCATACTTTGCATAACCAAGTTTCTCTCTCAACTGAAAAACAGCTTTCCCTTTCATTATGTCAAATGTTTCACCTCCTCTAGGGATCTGCCAAATTACAGGCTTCAAAATGCTGAAAATCATTAGAACTTGCTCATGTTTCTTCAAGAACACGCAAGCTGAAACTAACTGGTACAGACGTGTAAGTAGTCACAAAGCAGAGAATGTGTCTGTTTGTATTTTACTCTTTGAAATTGATGTTTCAAGAAAAGCACTTTGGAGTAATTTTAGCTGTCAGTTGGCTAAACTAATCTAAGTGCGTGGTCAGAAGAGAAAAACATTTCTTCTTCTCCTTTTATATTACATTTACAGCTTCATATATATTAATAAAACCACCTGGCAAAAGTATCCCTTATTAGCTTGCCCCTACATAAGCACGTAAAATGAAAAGCAGACATTGCTATCATTCCCTTTTTACTTGTGAGAATATGCTTTACAGGCAATACATGGAAAAGTAATGCAGGAAAAAACCAAACGAAACCCTCTAATCCATGGAGACTGCTCAACAACCGCAGCCTCTGTTCTAGGATTTTGCTATTAGGTTTAGACACACCAGAAAACTTCTGCTGTAAATCTTCCCTAAGATCAGTAGCAATTAAACCAAGGTTATGCTTCATCCAACTACAGCCACACTGGCTCTAACCTGAAGTTAGATTTTGTTCCAAGCCTGAGTGGAGCTATTTTTACTTCTAAAGGACATAAGTGTAACTGTCTTGTTGATGATCTGGGTTATGTCCACAAATATAAACTTACTCATTATTCTTTTTAGATAACCTGGAAGGGTTTCATTTTTCATTGGTTTCCTCCATTCTGAATCTGTTGCAATGGGTAAGAATCTTGATTTTCCAAAAACTTGGAAAATGCTTTGGCTTAAACAAATGAAATAGGATTAAGACACCAGCATCCTACAAACTGCTGTGCATTGGAATTCAATCAGTTCCATTCAAAAGCCTCGTGACCTATTTTTGCTTCCAAACTGTTACTGGTTGGTAGCGTATGGCTACACTGGTAAGGTTCCTCACCAGGCTCCCACCCTCTGCAGTAATTCTGCATTAGAAAAGTGGTACTAGAATAATGACTGACAGTATTTACACAACTGTATTACTTCTCTAAGCTGAGGCTCTGTACACAGACTGCTACAACTAGAGTCAAATTCTGAGAAACCAAGTGCTCTAATGTTGCTTTGCCTTAATGAAAACGGCTGGGTTTCTTTTTTTACCAAAAACTGCTGACGTTGCTAACTTCTGGTTTTATGTAAGTGAAAAGAACTTGGTTTTGGTTTGGTTTTCTTTCAGTTGTGCAAGAGCTTATTGAATGTTGCCATTAAACTTTCCAAAACATCTCTCAGTTTGCCAGTCCAAGGGAAAAATATACAGCATTGAATCCAATATAAAAAAGTTACGGGGTGCAGCCTCTGAAATCCCATGTTAGCAAGAACTGAGCTAACTAGTCCCAATTTATACCTTGTAATCATACGTCTTCTCTAAATGCCTTTTTTATGTATAATGGAAGCCTCTTTTCTCAATACTTCGTTGCTTTCTGTTTGCTTCAATTCTAGACAGCATTCATAAGGTAAGAAAAAAAATAAAGCAAGGCTGTTGTTTCAGTGCAATGAAACAGCAGCTGTAAAAGACCACTTCCAATTATTGTCAGGGTAGAAAAAGCTATTGGCAGCGTACCTTAACTTGGCTTAAGAACATGTATAAAACAGTTGTAGGCCAAGGCGGTTCATGATGTTAAGCTAAACCCAAGCTCGTGCAAGAGCAAATAGTATTTTGCAAAGCACATTTTGGTATCTAGGTTTAGAGGGGGAGAAATATTATTACCGTTATTTCTGTCTGTAGTTCTAAAACAGCAAGCAGTGTAAGTGATGGGATTGTTATACCTACATGGAGTCCTGCTATCATCAACAGGGACCAAAGGTGTGGCAGTGTACTTAGCACCCATGCAGCAGAACATGTGGGTAAGCAGCCTTTCGCGTTTTAGTTTTGTCCATTTATTCAAACAGGTCTAATAGCAGAAGGCCACAAGACATGATTATAATGTAACACAAGTGCATTTCTGTAGCAGATGATTGCACAAAAACTAGCTGGTACTTAGTATGTAACTCTCAATCCAGTGGAAGAGACTGCTGTAGAAATAGCTAGAGAAACAAAATAAGCAGCTTATTTTGTCCCTTTTTAGCAATTACTGCGTATTGGTGTAAATATCAGGAATAAAGTAAATGCTGAGAAACAAATACTGTGAAACTCTGCTGGGGAAAGGAAGCTGAAAAGAACAACTGGCTCCACCTGAGGGAGTTACAGCACAGTCACACCATTGCATCCACTGAGCAGAGGAGTTCTGTGTTACCAGAAGATGCTTGGTGCCTCCCTGAAACTTGGAGCACCTCAAGAAGAACTAAAGCAGGCAGAAGGTGGTCTAACGCCAGCGCTTTGCACAAAGCTCCCTCATTCCATTCAAAAACCTTATGGAGCATTTATTTTGAGTGGATTATCTAGCGTAATAATTTGGAGTAGCTCTGTAATAGTTTACTTGATTTCAGAGAGGGTAACATACTGATTTTTCAATTGCCCATTTTACTTTTTGCTAGTCCTTGCTAGCCTTTGTTGCCCTTTATAGATATGGCCTTGGCACAGAGTAAGAAATACAGCCCAGGACCGTCATTCCAGCAGAGCTGCAAAGCATACACTCTTTCCTGTTTGCACTTACAGGTACTGAATAGCCTTTCCAGTACCCATTTTGAAAACTACCTTAATTGCTTTACCTCCTTTGCCTAAAAGGCTGAAAACAAGGCCAGAGATGGAAAAGACCTTCAGGGAAAGCTGAAGGAGCCTCTTCTCATATGCACTGTAAAAAAGCTTTCTCCACTCCACTGTTTAGTGCTTCCACCATCCCCAATTTAGATCTAGTATCCTCTGTCCTGCTAGTAAGAAAAAGGCATCAATCCTTTCTACTAAGACTTTCTGCACTGCAAGCCACACTCAGTTACTGGCTTGTCAATTTGATTTTCAATGACTGGCGTACAAATTGAAGGGGACATGTTAAACAGAGACAATGAAACTGTGCTCTTAGAAAAGGGCAACTGGTAAACATGCAGAGCTCCTAAATTCATGAGAACAGTGGAGTTCAGAGGTCAGTACAAGAGACCAGCTATTGGAGCCAGATAATGGGTACATCCACAATTGCACCAAATCAGATCAAAGAGTATTCTAGAAGAAAGATGTTTCCCATTTTAGAATGCAAACTGAACTTGAATAGGAATTTGCAATAATCCGCCTCCAACACAGCAGTTGTTTCCACTAACCATTTTACAGCTTCTTGCTTTTCAAATGTGCAGCACTTCCTCTTGATCACTCATGGACAGGATACTGGAAAGAGCAATCCACTGACATGATTAACTATCTCCATCGTGTCATATTCCTTGTATATTTAGATGCACAGTTTACGTAGGCGAGGTCCTCCATCCAAGTGCTTTTTTCTTAGTGTCAGGTACAGCTGGGCTGAATGTGGATAAGGTGTATGCCAGGTTATGTTCCCTACATTCATCGTGAGTTCTACATCAATGTAGCTTGGAAGTCTACAGCAGGGTTAGCAACAGTCTGTGGCATACCACTAAGTTCACAGATAGATTGTCATTTCTACATTAATACAAAATAGCTTGTAAAACCAATATGTAACACTGTTTATAAGCATGAATATAAAAATAAACCACACCATCAATATGTAAAACTTCACGACAATGACGAAAACAGTTTTCTTCTCAACGGTCTTCAGTATTGATGAGCTGGTTCTCATTGTCATACCCATCGGGCAGGTATGCTTTCCTTAGTTGGTCTGACTTAGGTATCGAACTGCCATTCTTGACATAGCGGGACAGGAAGGCTCGCACAGATGGATGGTCAGCCTTCTCAAGTGGAATATTAGCTTCCAGGCACATTTTCACAAAGTCCTGGATGACGCTGGTTTTCTCTGTCTGGGCAGTACTGTTGCACTGAAGGGAGGCAGTCAGAGTCCTTTGCTTCTTCCTGACATTCTGTTCTTCAAACTCTGCCTTCCTCTTTGTGTGTGTTTTAGACTTGAGGTGGTCGTTGATGGCCGACTTGCGAACGTGATTCAGAACCACATTGCAGGAAGTACAGAAGAGCTTTCCTCCATCTTCGTGCAGCTCGCTGCCAAACTCAGTTACGCGATCCTGAGGGGTTACATACAAAGCAGTCTTCGAGCGGTTACGGGACGGAGCGGACTTCACTCCGAACCGTTCCATTGTGCCTGCAATACACTTTACCTGAAACCTGGAAAAGAATATGGCTGTTAAAATGTGCTCATGATTTCAACCGAATAGTTCTGGATGCAGTCTATTCAATACTTATTGACAGCTACAATATAATTACATGTAAGATGCAAACAAACTCCTATTGGAAGGTTCTTGAGCTTGAAGTCCAAAGAATGTAGGAGACTGACTTTCCTCATGAGTAAGTTTCTGTGACTACGAAGCTCAGCAGCACTCTCAAAACTCCATCTGCTTATCACTGAAAGTCAAACAGAAAGGCTTTTTCTTGCAGACTGTTTTTATCCTTTACTTTTTATGGTAAAGGGTACTTTCTTGGTATCTTCAATATGTTTGACAATTTCTTACGCTGAGTATTTTTCTGTTTAATTCCTGAAAACTTAGTTGTTGAAATACCTGGCAAGAAGGCCATTACTGTCACAAAAACCAGTAAAAAACAACCCAACCCAACCAAAAACCCCAAACTTGAGCTTCTTCAGTGCTCATTTGGGAACACTGCTCACTTCTACCCCAGCTCAACCCACTGAGATAAGACTGACCCTTAACTCCAAATCAAAAGCAAATCATTTTGTCACAGCAACTAGAGACTGCTGAAAGAGCCTGATGGGAACAGAAGATGGCAAATTAGTAGTTGGGGTAAATCTCAGCCAAGATACTTTAAGTCATTTTCAAAGTAAAGCTGAAATGGAGAAACAGCTGTGTTGGGGTCTGCAGTTTCCTGAGCTGGTCATTACGTTAACTACCCACTTCCTTAACTCCCCTGCATTGGTCATTACATTAAATACCCACTTCCTTAACAAAAAAAAAAAAAAGGGAAACAGGTATTTCTTAAAAAGATCTATTTTGGGAAATACTTTGAGGAAATATAATAGGTGATCTGACTTGAAAAGGCCAGAACTTCCAAACTAACTCTAAGTTCAGCCTGTCCACCTCTAAGGCCTGAATGAAATTTTCCTGTCCAGACTGCCTTTTACTTGCCCTGGAAACAAAGGCCCAGAAAATTCAGTCTTCCAAATTGTCTTTTTTTTTTTCTCCTTAAACCTTTGCTTAACTAAAAGATAGCAATAAAAAGGAGTCAAAGATCTTGCTACTTTGCTAGCCTATTTTGTGTACTATCTCCTACTTTGCAGAACTGCAAGTTTTGACTGCTACTTCACAACGCTACAAACTAAAACAACTGATCTTTCTTTCAGCATCGATGGAACTTTGTTCTTTTTGTTGCTTTATACAATCTCTCTCCATGAGTTTCCTAAGGGATTGCTTCCTGCAATCAAGCAGAAAAAAGCCCTTAACCTCACATACACTTGTTGCTCAGGCTTCTGAAACGTCAAACCGAATCCCCCACTAAGCTAGGTGGTGGCACTTAATGTAGTACCGAAGTCTGTAAGGTTCCTGCGAGCACCACAACTGGCAAAACAAAGGATTTTCAGTGGGCTGGTTTTCGCCTCAAGTTTTGGCGTGGATCCTTTGATGCCGACCAATGCCTGAACTGCTCCTGGGCTCTCAAGCGCAGGGCAGGCGTGCGGGCACACCAGGCACCCGACCTGCCCTCCGTACCGCACGGTAACACCGAAGCGGGGGGATCCCGAAGCTGCGGATGAGCGCGCCTTGGCTAAAAGCCGCCACCGGAGACAGAGCCGCGGCGGGCCCAAAGGGATTGTTTTAGGTGAGGACGAAAACGGCTCCGGACTCCTAATCTCTAACCGGGTTTCGCCGTTTCCCTGCCGCGGAAGCACCCTGGGACCGACAGAACTCGATTTATTCCGCAGGGAATCCTGGGGTTTGGACACGGGTGCCGTTTAACCCGATAGGGCCTCCGAGGAGCGGCGGAGTCGGAGCTCCGCCAACCGCCTCACTCCCTCCCATGTCCCACGGGAGCTGCGGGCCCAGCCCGGCAGCGGCAGAGCCGCACCCCAGGCCTCGCCCTCCCCATCCGCAGCGGCTGCAGACAGGTGCGGCTCCGCCTCACCCGCACGGCGGCTGTTTCCATGGCAGAGCCGGGAGCCGCCGCCACGGCCCGGACCCTATAAAACGGCGGAGAGCGGCCCCGGGGGGCCCCCATCGAGGCAGCACCGCCCGCCCCGCCGGCCCCCGGGCGCTGTTACCCGCTCGGCCTCCGCACTCCCCGCCGCCGCTCCTCCGCTGGGCCCCGCTCCGAGGGCCGGACGCGCCCCGCCGCCGAGCCGCAGGCAGACGGCCCGACCCACCCTGGCGGCCGCGGTAGGCGGGACCTAGCAACCCGCCTGGCAACCGCCGCTCCCGCCCAGCCGCCCGGCGCCACGGAGCGGCCGTGGGAGAGAAACCCCTCAGTGATTGGCTCTCTCCAGCCAGGGTGCCGGAGATGGACTGCACTTCTAGCCAATTAGAAGTGGGAGGCGGGTGTAGACGCCGTGATGGAGCTGTGCTCAGACCAATCAGCGTGCGCGGCGGTGACGGCGGCGTCTAGCGGACGGGGGCTTTGGCCAGGAGGCTGCGGAGGGAGGTGTAACAGGCGGAACGAGCAGCCAATGGCGACGCGGAGACAAAGTAACGAAGAGACTTTTTCTCCAATCAGAGGACGCTGCGGCGGAAGGGCGGAGCCAGAGGTCATCGGCGAGTTCGATCGTCGTCACCCGTTGATGGGCACGGCGGCCGACCCAATAGGAGCGCGGTGGGTGGGCGTGGCCGGAAGTGAGGCTGCAGGGAGGGGGTTCGCCTCTTCCGGCGTGGCGGGGCGGGGGTAGGGGGGTGCTCGGTACGCGCAGGGCGGCCGGAGCAGCATGGCGGAAGACGAGAGCGATCAGGAGTCGGAACGGCTCAGTGAGGAGCTGGAGGCGCTGGTGGCGCCGGGCCCCGCGGCCGGCCTGCCCGCCCTGCTCCACAGCCAGTATTACTGCCGCCGCTTCTGCCAGGTGAGCGCCGTCCCGCCCCCCCGACCCGCTCCTCGGTCCTCCCCCCCCGCGGGCCGGGGTGGGGCGCGGCGGAGCTCGGGTTCCCCCCGTTCCTACCGGGGTCCCGGGAGTAATGGAAGCGGAACACGGCGTGGGACCGGCGCTTCTGCCCTTCAGCCCTCCGCGGGGCCGGGGTCGAGCCGTTCCCTGCCTGGGTCAGTCCCTGGGCAGGGTTGAGAGGGATGCGGCCCGGCCCGGCTCGGTTTAGCCCGCTCCGGCTGGGTCTTAAGGCGGAGAAGGGCAACGCAGGCGATGCCGGTTCATCCGTGGGGCGCTGAGTGCTTCTGTGTCGGGGGAGGGTGGAGGCTGCGACGGGCGCGGAGCCGGGACTGGGAATGGGGTTGGCAGGGAGGTAGCAGGGTGGAGGGGAAGCAGAAGAGGCTCCCGGTAGGGGGGCGGGAGCGAGCGAGGAAGAGCCGGGGGCGGCCGCGGGTGGCTGGGCCCCGCCGCTGCCGGGCCCGGCGGAGAGGGATACGGGGGGTCGCGGCTGTGCTGCGGCCAAAACAATTCCGGGTGGCATTGCCTGGGCTGGGGAGTTGGGCGGATGGCAGAGAGATGAAGGCAGGGAGGGCTTCGGAGACAGACCCCGTGGCGGTGGCCAAATTAGAGCAGGGTATGAGTTTTGGGTTTTCCTTTTCTTTGGAATGCAGCGTTTGTTTCTGCGGGCCCGGAATTACTGTGCTCTTTGCAGCCGCTTTATGTATCCCCTGCAAAGTAATAAAGTGACAACAGGTTGCTTTTCCTGCTTGCTTTCATTAGCAGGTGTTGATGGAACATTAGTTAGGCTGGGTATATTTCAGCTGTGCTGCTTGCTGTTTCCTGAAACAAGGTCCAGAGGTTTCATGTGTGGAATTATTTTATTTTATCAACTTCTTGTCTGTTTATCTTACTGCTGCGATTGTGGTTTTCCATTTGAATAAATGTGTTTCTATAGGCTTCTTTTGTTCTTCCTGTTTTAACGTTTAATGAAACATCTGCTGTGAACATTAGTTACTGTAATGTACGTTTCAAACCATCTCGGGTGGCATACTGCACAAGAAGGCTGTGGGCTGCCTTTTTGTTTTCTCTCTCTTTTTATATTTCCTCCTGTTCATCGATTTCTCTAAACTTAGTATGTGTGAAAAAGAATTGTGAAGCCAGTTGAAGGCGAAGTGAATGTTTTTGCAAGTATGGCGTCAAGTACAATTATAAGGAATCACAACCATATTTGATTAAGTTGGCAGGTTGGAAAGATGTTTGCTTTTGCTGAACACAGAGAGTTTTATCCTAGGTTCTTCTAGCTACGCTTACTGTGTCTTGGATTCGTTGTGTTATGGAGGAAGCGCAGGCAGGGTAGTAGCTTCATATACTGATGCCAATCCCGTTTCCCAGGCAAAGATAGGAATCAGTAGGGAACAGAAGAGGACAAGACCAGGGAAGGAATTTTCCTATAGAACAGTTGTATCGCAGTTGTTACTGGTAAAGTATCTAAACCATTTGACCTTGACTTCTCCTGCAGTTTCTTTTGTATAGAAAGATTGCCAAGCCCCCTCCCCTACTTTGTTTTGCTTTGAGTTTATGAACTCTCCACTTGGGCAGCCAATGTTCTGAGTATGCGAAAGGTTCTGTTTCTTTTCTCTGAAATGTTCTTTCCAACAATGCATAGTTTAAACAATCCTGATGAAAGCGAGTTAACGTATTTACACATGGTCTCCAGGGACTTTTCTTGTTGGGTTGTTTAAATTTGGCCTGGTATCATTGGCTGTCACGTGCTCACTCAAAACATAATCTTCCATGTTTTGTTTAAGCTTGCTTTTTAGTACTGGTTTCGTCTTCTGGTTGAATCATATAAGCACAAGATCTTAACTGGTGTAATGTATGGTATGGTAAAGCCCTTCCCAAATCTTCCTTTGCGAAGCCAAGCCATCATCAGTTTGTGCTTTGGCAACAAAAGAAGTTGGGAGTGCTCCAAATTAGCTGCCATTTACCCTTGTGAGATTGATAGTGGTGTAATTATACTTGTCTACATATACCTGTACATACAGAAGACTCATAGGCCTTCAGCCTATAAGTTATGGAGTGTATTTGTATTTCTTCAGGAAAGTATCATAAAGTTTAGGTCAGCTCTTTCTCAGAACATTTGTTGTAAACCAACTTCTCACTGCCAAAACTTTGTCTCTTTTAGATTTAGCTGCTCCCCTCTCCCCTAGATATGTCTTTGTTTTAGTGCAGTTTTTGATCTTTGACTCTAGTTTTTGTCAGAACCTGTTGCTTTGTACTTTTCTCTCCAGGTCTTCTGGAGGTCATATTTGGCTGTTGTGCTGATCAAGCCTCTCCACCTCATTCTACTCCACACATTTTTGCTCGTGTTAATGGTTATTTGGCACTTCTCAATGTCCTGGTTTGCCTGCTGTCTTCCTGGGTTTGCATTGGAAGTTGAACAACAGTTGTAGAAATAATGGCTTTGTGACATGAGTTTGAACTGCCCAAAGGAAACATTTTCATTTTCAGAACAACAGCCCATTAAAATACATGGTTGTGCTTCAGTCGTAGTGAAGAAGCTTGGTGTCAGCTGGGAAGAATGTTGTTTAGACTGCTTATAGTTGTGCCACTCTGTGAAGTGTGTGCACATTCACATCTCTCAGGAAGAGCTGTAGGAAAAATGTAGCAGGGTGTAAAGCCCTTTGGGTCTGTGGTGCATTTTCTGCAGGTAGGAGCAAAGACCTCTTCAATGATCTTTAGGAAATGCATTGAAATGCATTGGTGTGCACGTTGTTCATCCTTGAAATACGTTAGAAAGGTAAAATACTGCTGCAAGCAACAAGATTCAGTACTCCTGAGGCCCGGAGTATTCCAGCTGAACTTCACTTTCTGAGGATAGATTAAATAACAGTTACAAAAGATGACTGGATTATCAGAGCATTTTCCTTAAGTATAGGTATAATCACAACCTAATGATATAAGATAAAGTCAGACTGCTCAGTTGTGTGTAGTTTGTTTTCTGTTTTGTGTTGAAGGTGTACATAGTCATGCAGAGTCATTGCAGTCTGGATCTTCCATGGCAAAGTGGAATAAAATGTTTTCTTAGCTTGTTATTTGAGATTGATGACATGGGGAAAATGAAGACCAAGATTTCTGTGGTCGGGAACGAAAAGAGGCGGTTGGAAGATAAGCGCTCAGCTTATGCATCTTACCAGCTGTTTCTATGTTGCTTTCTAAAAAGTGCTGACGTAGTATTTTTTCTTATTTGTGAAGTTTGCCAGGAGTTGAAACCGCTTAGGCGTTGGGGGAAGCAAGTCCACCCTTCCCAGCCTTGGCAAGCAAAAGAACAAGGCGTCTGTAACTTTGTAGGTCTAAAGAAACTGGAAAGGTGGTACCTAGAAGAACCCCCCTGAGTCTAAACCTTTGGAAAAGCTTCATGAGTTGCTTCTAATGCTAAATGTGGAATTTTATGTTCTACACAATTTTTCTCAGGGACCAAGGCAATTGAGATGTTCCTGTGTGAGTGAAATGTCAGTGATGGAGGGCAGAGAAAGTAGCCTAGATGGTTACCATTTGATATGAGCATGGAGGGAGTACTTTTATAATTAGAAGGATGAGTTTCCAAATTTACTTGTTTTGAAAACAGACCTTAAGAGCGAGCTGGAAAATGGCTATAGTTTACATTCCTGCATTTAAAGCGGGTATAGTTTTATCAACTAGTTTGAAATGGCATTTTCTTTTCAGCATCATTTCTTATAACATGAAGTACTACCAAAATATTAGAGGTTACTCCCAGCATTTCTGTAGTTGTCCACATGGCTGCATAACTGTACTAGATGTTATTTTACATGTTGTTTGGTACTGACTGAAACACACACCAGGTGAGTCTGATCTAGAGTGACAAGCTAATACCGAGGGGCAAACACCACTTGATCTGATCTCACTGTGGCATCAGCTTATGGCCTTCGAGTATGAACCGACTTCCTGAAGTAAAGCTTTCTTACTTTGCTTACATGAACCGATGCTATCTTGTGTCACCACTAGAAAAATACTTCTTGAGTTGATAAATGTGGAAGCCAAGAAGTAAAATTTAGTAACGTGCTAGAGAAGATAGTGTTTCCTGGATTTATTTTAGCAGACAGACAAAAATACAGGGGTGGATGACTCAACTTCTTGTCTGGCTTTGTGGCGAGGATGGCAAAAAAATGTACACGTCTTTGAATGTTTGTTCTTCTGATTTTGGGGTTTGATACATTTTCACCTTTCTTGTGATGTTGCTTAAATTGAAAGTACTCGCTTTTGACTCTGAATTTCAAGTCAACAGTCATTAAGGTGCTTAAAAAAGAACGAAAACCGAACAAAGCCAACCAAAAACCAACCACCGCCAAACCTTTAGGTTATGCCACACTTTTATTTTACTACATTGTAGACCCTTAGGATCCATATTTTATCTCTGTACAGTATTTTATTGGCCACAAAGACCTTGCGCACATGAGTACAAGTATTAGAAAGTGAGCTCTTCAATTTCTTTGAAGCTGATTTCACTGAGAGGGTAGAATCTGTAACGTGTGACATTGCTAGTTGTGTGAAAGCTTGTAAAGGGAAGGGCAAACCATACATTGCAGTAACTAAATTTACCTGTGCATCAAAGAATACCATGACTACTTGAAACAGTTCAGATTATTTTTAGCCTGTTACTGTGTTCTGTATTTACTGGGTTTTTTTTTCTGTGTTTGGCTGGTGAAGGCAAGCATATTCAAGGTGGCAGTTAGCAGTTTAGTATTGTGCTGCTTGAAAGTCAAGTGGAGTTCAGATTTAAAAGGAAAACCTTGTAAAATAGCAGTGGCAAGCAGCAGGTTGTAGTAACTCCCAAGATGAATTCCCACTGTAGTGTTCAGTTCTGTCGAGGATTACCTGTCTTTGAAGATGGGTGTCCTGGCTTATGATGGTGGCAGTTTCCCTTGACCCTCGAT
The DNA here is from genome assembly GCA_002631895.1 of Agapornis roseicollis. Taxonomy (NCBI): domain Eukaryota; kingdom Metazoa; phylum Chordata; class Aves; order Psittaciformes; family Psittacidae; genus Agapornis; species Agapornis roseicollis. The sequence goes on from NDXB01016787.1 coordinate 42,082, forward strand.
GAGAAACCTGATGAGCCGCTATGGTACAAGAGTAGGTAGTGATATACACATTGCACTTGGCTGTTTTCAGTCAGCTTCTTGGGAGATTTCATAATGGTAGTTGATTTTCAACCTCTTATTTGCAGATGGGTAGGCTGAAGGAGTTACTCTTCAGTGTTCTTGTCTTGTCATTAACATTATAAAGTCCTTTCTCATTTGCGTATCTGCCTATCTCTTCATAGTGGCTTCTCAGCTCATGCACTCTGGGTCCTTTTGGCTTTAGCATGAGAAATGATCTCCCTGTTTTAAAAGTGGGATTAAGGACTTAGTATTTTAAAAAAGGAAACATTGCAAATATGTTCAAATACATTGTACTCCTTTCTTGATCTTTGTAATAGATTTCTCCTTCCACTTCGGAACTTTTCTGGTTTGTGTTCGCATATCTTGGTATTGCTACTTCCCCAGTTCTCAATGCCTGGGCTCAAAGGTCAGCGTTTGTATGAAAATAAGCTTTTGAGTTTTGCTTGGAAGAATATGTCAAGATTGTAACTTCTAAAAAAGCTGCTGGTTTTTATACCTAAAAAGGATGTCCACTGAATGCTGTTGGTGCTTCTGCAGCGTAGCCTGGCCGGTAGCCTTGCTGTGTGGGCTTTTTCAAGTTAGAAAAGGCAGTTATTGCAGTAGGTGATGAAACGATCAAAAAGTGAAATCCTATGGGGTAGCAGTTGTGCAGATGAGGGAAAGAAGTAATTGTACTTTTTACTTGACATGCATCTAAAGTTGTGCTTTACTAATGTTACTGATGATTTGGATATACAAGTTGATGTGTGTGGGTATACAAGTCAATGTGTGCAGGTTTGTCAGTTCTTTCTTCAATATACAATCAAAACTATTCTTTAAACTAGTTGACTTTGACTCAGTGAGGGGTATGATGTGAAAAGATGAGGAGGAAAATTACTCAATTTCAATGTAAATATTTATGTTTCAGTCAAAGTCTTCCACAGGCTGCAAGTAACCAAACAGTGCTACAAATAACCAAAACTGCTTTTCTGGGTTTGGTATAGCTTTCACTATTGTGCAAGTGATGGGCTGTAAGTATGTGTGGAAACTGGCTCTTTGGGTGGCTAAATGTAATGGGTATATGGAACCCAGTCTTAGATATTTTTGCCTCGAGCAGGCTGAAGAGATGGATGAGATTTCAGTGGTTAGGGGTGGAGGGAAGCATTTAGCTTTAAGGGTAGAGATTTGGCAGGAACTTGTCTCATAGGATGTGTCATGCTGTTACTGGGTGATGTTTTTTCTTTTGCTAGAAGTGTGATTGTATGATTATGTTTGGTTACTCCTTATGTAATATTCACATGTGAATTGCAGTAAAAACATTGGGTGGGTTTTTTGTTGATGTGTTTATCTTTTGGTTACACCATATAAAACCATTTTAAACTTGTATCTGTTAAGTAATACTTTAAAATCTTAAGGCCTTTTCTACTCTGCTTGGGTAATGGGACCCTTTTTTGTAGGGGGATAGTTAGCTTGTTTAAGGAAACAGAACAAAATGCCTGTCATCCACTAAACAGGTTAAAAAGACAGCAATAAAAGGTGTGATTATTCCTCTGAAATTTCCAGCTGGAGTGAATTTACTGTTACTGAAGTTCCCTTCTAGAACTGAACTTCGGTATTCAAGCTGCTCTGGTACTTCAGCTGAACAGGCAGCCATGGTAGGTGTTGCTTTTAATGATGGCTTTTAATTTTCAAGCAACTTTAAGCATGCCCCTTTTTTTGCTTGGCGTTTTAAATCCTTTTTGGTTCATTCTATTTGATTCCTCGGTATTTGCTTATTATAACAGATTACAACCACTGTATTTGCCAACTGGTTTTCTTTTTCTGAAAGCTATAAACAAAGTACTCACAGAACTGGTGTGGCTTCTTTGTGACTCCTATGGTGCCTTCTTTTGCTGCTAAGTCTCAAAACGTTATGGGAGCGACTTCATTTAAAACCCCAGCCATGCCAAACTTAAAAGTTGCTGGAATTTGTTTCTTTTTGTTGTGGAGAGGAATAGAAAAAGCTGTAGCAACGTCAGGCCTGCTGCCGCATAAAACGTTGCTTTCCTGTGTTCTGCGTATTTGCACATCTGGTTATTAGCAGTGCTATTTCTCATAAGCTTTTGTAGTATAGTCAAATGATTTTGTATGTGTATATTTAATCAGTCAGAACATAATAGTAAAGGGGTATTTGTTTATTTATTTTTACATTAGTTCAGGTCTTTAATCACTACCTTGTTATTTCGGGGTGAGATGCTTTAGCTGCGTTCTTAGAAACGTCACATAGGAGACTGATAAGTATTGATTTTTACCAGGCTATTAATGGGTTGTATCTGAATCACAGATTTTTCCTATGAGTTACTCAAATGTATTCAAGAAAGGGAAGTAGTGTATCGGTATGGGAGAAAGACAGACTTGGATCGTAGGCAGAGGGCTCAGGAAGATGCTTCAGACCCCCTTGCAGTATCTGTACTGAATGAGAAAAAGACGACAGCCCCAAAATCTCTTCATGGATGGTAGTAATTTAAAAAGTAAAGACAGATGTGGGGATGATGCCGAGAGAGACTTAAAGCATATAGAAAGTTGCATCCTAATGGAATTCTCAAAGGGAATTGTTGCAGAACATCACATAAGAATGTCACCTCACTTACGGTTTTCCGCCCTGTGTATTGGACAAGGAACAGGCCACCTTAGTTTGACAATGTGCTTCTTGTTTGGCTGACTTCATTAGACTGAAATTAGTGTGCTTGTTAAAAACTATGCTAATAAATGGAATGTTTAAATAAAGCAGTAAGGACTCAAGCCGCATTGTCTAGTTCATTTCTGAAACACTCTGATAATACTTTACAACTTGAGGGTGAATATAGACATGTCCCTTCACCTTTTGCTTTCCTTGAAAACTGTCAGAAGCGGTAAAGGGCATTTTGGGTTTATTTGTTTGGTTTGGGGGTTCTTTTTGATATAAACCTTTACCTATGTTCTGTTTTACAGCCCTGTTTCGAAGCAGGATATGTTGGGTATAAAAAGAAGGTTTCTCAGGCCCCCAACTTTTACTGGTGGTTGTTGCAAGTCTGCAGAGAATTGACCAATTTTAGACTTCTGGTTTGGGGCTGTTTGGTGTCTTTTTGTTTTCTCCCTGAGACTGACGAATACACGGTTTCAGGTATCCATACTCAGAAGAGAAGCATGGTATTCACGTTCTTCATGACCAGTTGGAGGTGGGGGGGACTGTTGCTGCGAACGTTTTGTGGATGCATTTGAGTTGCAGATTAACTGCTAACCTAAGGCAGTGGCGTCATTGTGGTGCCTTTAATTCTGTGCTGCCTCTGGGACATGTGTGATTGGGCAGATCAGAGAGCTGATGCAGGCGGTGACTGATGGGTTTTTCTCTGGAACAGGAGGCCGTCCTGTGCTGGTTAGTTTGTGACCAAGCTTGCTTGGGCTTCAATGAAGCACTGTAGGGGCACCGAGGCCACTAGTAGGACTGTAATGCTCTTTATATCAGGTGCAGTAAGACTGCACCTTTCAGAGGCTACACTGATCATTAGCGTGAGCCTTTGTTGTATTGCTTTTGAATGGTGATTATTTGCTTTCAATATTTGGGGATTATTAGGACCAGAATCTTACCAGAAGTTCATATAAGCCTAACCAAAGAGCGAGACAAGCAAATACAGTAACTTTCCCCTAACTGTTTACAGTTCAGGTATTCGTTGTCGTTAGTAGCTTCTGGTGGATATCCTTTTGTCTCATGTAGCCATTCAACATCCACAGCATCCCTTTAATAAGTAGCTCCACAGCTTAACCGCGCAGTATGAGGAACTACCTCCTGTCATTTATTTTGATCCTGATTGCCAGCCTTGTTTAGTGCCTCCCCCTGCACTTGTCATTTCTTTATCATTTAAAGTGTCCTAGATTGATCCTTACGTGGAATTTATTTCACTAAGCATTTCTTGCCTTTCTTCAAAGCTTTTTTTAGGCCTTCTCCATTCTCTTTTGAGATAGAAACTGGTGGGAAGCAAACCAGCATGCGATTTTATATGTGTAGTGCTGTGCTATGGTTTTTGAGCTGTTAACAGTCTGCTTTATCTTATTACTCTCCTAATAGTTAACCTGCTTGCGTGGCTATTGGGATGAGCATCAAGGTGATCTTTCATTAAAGCATCTTCCATAATAACGGTCTTACTCTTGGGTGGTAACTGTCAGTTTGAAGGCCATCATATTACATGTTGGGCTTGTTTTGTTTCCAGAGTATCACTGCACACTTGTTTAAGCTGAGTTTCAGTGCCTACTCCCATAAATCCTCTCTACAGTTTTTTACAGTGAGTACTTTATGCTACCATCATCACAAAATATTGTCTCACTGCTTGAAATCTCTTATGAGCATATCATAGAATCATATATACTGTGCATCTCAGGTAAAGTGCTGTGAAACAGCATGGTGGAAACCCATGTTTTATTTGTACCTTTGTTTGACCACTTAGAGGCTAAAACCACTACAGGATGTCTGTTCTGTCAGCTTCGTTTCTCTGGTGTCTTAAGTGTTTTCTTACACAAGGGACCTTGCTAAAAGCGTTTTGAAGAACATGGAATAGATGAGCGAGCGAAGAGTACCTGCAGTCCTTGCAGTTTTCCTCCAGTTCAGCTGGATATTTGGTGTATTAACAGGCTTTCAAACAGGGATTATTAAAATTGGGTGGAAAGTCGGGATCTACTTGTAAATCAGTCTCAGCTGGTATTGGTGAGGAGACGAAGCTACGGGTCCCATTATCAGTAGCTGCTTTGCTCTGGCGTGGCTGTAGCCAAACTATCAGAAATGGGACACTGGCCTGTGCCTGTTGCAGAGCCATAAACAAAATTAGGCATGCAGAATTAAAAGTGTAAGCCACTTAACCTGACTTAACAAGCTCTTAGAATCATAGAATAGTCAGGGTTGGAAAGGACCTTAAGATCGTCCAGTTCCAACCCCACTGCCATGGGCAGGGACACCTCACACTAAACCATGGCACCCAATGCTTCATCTAACCTGGCCTTGAACACTGCCAGGGATGGAGGGCTCACAACCTCCCTGGGCAACCCATTCCAGTGCCTCACCACCCTAACAGGAAAGAATTTCTTCCTTATATCCTGGGAAATNTCTAACCTGGCCTTGAACACTGCCAGGGATGGAGGGCTCACAACCTCCCTGGGCAACCCATTCCAGTGCCTCACCACCCTAACAGGAAAGAATTTCTTCCTTATATCCTGGGAAATGAGACAAGTGGGATTCACAGGCTTGAGTCAAAAAGAAATCCTGAAGAGGGATAGATCTCATGTTTGATTTAGTCCATGCTTTGCTGGACTAAATCTCACAAGAGATTTCAGGCAGTGAGACAATATTTTGTGATGGTAGCATAAAGTACTCACTTTAAAGAACTGTACAAAGGATTTATGGGAATGGGTGCTGAAACTCAGCACAGAAAAGTGTGCAGTTGATACTTTGGGAACAAAACAAGCCCAACATGTAATATGATGGCCTTCAGACTGACAATAACTACCCAAGAGTAAGACTGTTATTATGGAAGATGTTTAATGAAAAATCACCTTGATGCTCATCCCAATAGCCACACAAGCAGGTTAACTATTGGGAGAGTAATAAGATAATGCAGACTGTTAACAGCTCAAAACAGCCCTTGAGATAAGTGGCCAGGATTGGCACTTAATAGCTTTCTTGAAGGCAGTTATTTGCCTCTTCCATATGCTATGGAGTGCTTTACCTTTCTCTTTATACATGGCTGTTGACACTGTGTTTACTCATCTGCTTCTGACTTTCTGGGGATGTAAAAGATCTAGGTTAGGCTTCCTCGGTGAAAAACAGTGCCTTATGCCCTGAAGTGCAGCTGATCCACTCTTCTGCTTATACTGAAGCTGTCC
>NDXB01016788.1:9165-23027 GCA_002631895.1 Agapornis roseicollis
CCCCCCCCCCCCCCAAGCCAGCACTATGGGGTTTAGCCTCACAACGGAAGCATCCCCTTAAGATAGACCCAGCCTTAAGGAGGACACAAGGTCCCACTGCCAGAGCATCATCCCCCAGCCAGACCCATCCAAGTGGCACAGGAAGGGTCCTCCAACACATTGGGGTTCCCCACAACACCAATAGGCTTTCTTACCCAGCCTTCCATGCTGCCCACACAAAAACCCAACCCACCAAGATCACCACTTGCAATGGGCTGGGGTCACCCCAAAGACAGGAGATGCCACCCCACTGCCCAGCCTGGCACCCCACTCCTGGTGGCTTACTTGCGGTTCCTCTCCTTTACTACCATGCGGGTCATGCTCTGGATACACTGCCTGCGGTAATTCTCATAGTGGATGTCCTGTGTCACATCCTTGAGGTCCTGCATGTGGGTCCTCACCAGCATTGTCCGCAGCTTCACGAAATCAGAGTGGGACGGGTTCTCCACTGCAGGGGAGCCAGAGGTCAGGGGTAACAGCCAGTCCCCCACATTCCTCCAAACACCCCGGGACTGAGCAATGTGGAGATGGGGCACGCCATGTCCCCATCCCTGCTGGGACACTGGGGACACACACAGCATTACCTTCCACAATGCCCCAGGGGTAGAGGCGCCCGCGGATGCGCCGGCCTTTGGCTTCTACCACCGTGTTGCTGCCAATGACAGCAAAGGGAATGCTCTCCTGCAGGAGGATGGCAGGGGTTAGCAGGGCTTGATCCTGTCTACCATAGCCCGCAACCCTCCACATGCTTCTTGGCAGTATCCAGAACCCATTTACCAAGATATCCCAGAGCCCTGGCTACAGAGAACCCCAGGTGGGACCACAAGAGTTGCAACAATGGGTTTCTCCACCCCAGCCCCATCCCACCCAGCTGCAGGTGGCATACATGGGGTCTTGGTGATGCATCCCGATAGTGCAACATGTACCGACCCTATCATGTGGGGGTGCTGGAGAGCTTGCATGGCCCCAGAGAGTTCTAAGGGTACCCCAGGTTAACATCTCCTCCTGGCCTTAGGGGTCTGCCCCTCCAAGAATGGAGCTGGTGGAACCAGACCCACCTTCAGTGCCTGGTCCTGCAGCTTGAATTCCTCATCCTCATCTGAGTCACACTCAGGGAACTGGTAGAGTCGGATGCCATAGTGGTCAATGTCCTCACGAATCTGGAGGCAGACAGCCCTGCTGAGGGCAAGGCTCTGGCCCTCAGAAACAGCGTGAGAAGCACCACCAGTGTCCCCCAAGCAAATACAAGACCCAAACCCTTCCAGCCTGCAGCTGAGCCCCAAGGAGATGTGTCCTTGGTGGCCATATGGGCAACAGAGTCCTCTACAATGCTGTGAGCATGGAGAATCCTCCGTGTCAATGCCTGGGCAGGGGACTGATAAAGCCCCCAGCTGAGTGGGGTGGGGTAACCAGCCCCAGTGCAGCCCCTTCCCCAGGGACCTGTTGGGCTGACCTCCCCTCACCTTGTTCTTCATGCGCTGCACCTCTGTCGGAGTCAGGGTGTCAGCCTTGGCCAGCACAGGCACAATGTTCACCCGCTGGTGCAGGGCTCTCATGAACTCCACATCCAGGGGCCGGAGCCTGTGGGGGGGAATCCAGTGAGCACCATTCCACCAAGTCCCTTCCCGAGCACCCCTACCTCATCTGCGTGGGCAGGGGCTGCTTGTACCCATGGCCATAGGGTGAGATGAAGTAGATGCAGCAGTGGACGCGATTGTCCTGGATGTTCTTCCTGTTGAGGCCACTTTCATCACGGAAATACTGCTCAAACTGCTGGTCAATGTAGTCAGCCACTGGCTTCCAGCTGTGGGGACAGGGAGGTGACCGTGGGATTTTCAGGGTTCCCTGAACTCCCTGCTCAACACATCCCATGGCTCAAACATTGCAGCCTGATGACCCTTGGGCATCCCACCCTCAGAGGCAATCCCTGGGGAGACCCTCCACAACACGTACCACTCAGTGTTGTTGACGGCATCGCCAAAGCCTGGTGTGTCCACAATGGTCAGGCGCAGCTTGACACCCTTCTCCTCAATGTCCACCATGTGCTTGACGATCTCCACTGTCTGTGTGATGCGCTCTGCAGCAGCAGGAGACACATGAACAGTGGTAGTGGGGAGGGCATGTTGGGTGATAGGTGTTGGGGGTGATGCAGGGAGATGCTGCAGCCCCTCAGGTGTCACCCCTAACCCTGTAAGGCTTTGGACAGCTTTGCAGGATCAGCCCTTATATGCACCAGGGTCCATAGCCAAGATTTGATGCTCCATGCCATGGCCCCTGGCATCCATATGAATGTATACCCATCCCATGGTGGCTGTGCTATCCCTTGACACCCCAGTTCCAGAAGCAGAGGAGTCTGCTGGGTCCAGGCATCACTGTGGGAGCATTTTTAATTCCCTGTATCCCCTATGCACGACCCCACAGCTCCAGGACTGCACATAGCATTGGAACAGGCTGTCCAGGGCAGTGGTGGAGTCACTGTCCCTGGATGTATTTAAAAGATGTGTAAATGGGCCCCCAACACAAAAGGCATGTGGAGCTGCTGCTGCAAGGCCAGAGGAGGCCATGGAGCTGCTGCGAGGGCTGGAGCAGCTCTGCTCTGGAGCCAGCCTGAGAGAGCTGGGCTGGGGCAGCCTGGGCGAGAGAAGGCTCCTGAAGGGGGGACCTGAGAGCAGCTCCAGGGCCTAAAGGGGCTGCAGGGAACCTGCAGAGGGGCTTGGTACAAGGGCCTGTAGGGACAGGCCAAGGGCAATGGCTTGAACCTGCCCAAAGAGGGGAGCCTGAGCTGAGCTCTGAGGCAGAAGCTGTTCCCTGTGAGGGTGCTGAGGCGCTGGCACAGGGTGCCCAGAGAAGCTGTGGCTGCCCCATCCCTGGCAGTGCTCAAGGCCAGGTTGGACACAGGGGCTTGGAGCAAGCTGCTCCAGTGGAAGGGGTCCCTGCCCNAAGCTGTGGCTGCCCCATCCCTGGCAGTGCTCAAGGCCAGGTTGGACACAGGGCCTTGGAGCAAGCTGCTCCAGTGGAAGGGGTCCCTGCCCATGGCAGGAGGTTGGAACTGGGTGAGCTTTGAGGTCCCTTCCAACCCAAAGCTGTCTGATTCTATGATCCTATGATACCTTGTGGCATTTAGGGGACATAGTTTAGGTGGACTTGGCAGTGCTGGGTTAATGGTTGGACTCTATGATCTTAATGGTCTGTTCCAAACTGAGAGATTCTACGATTCTATGCCCCTCTACCCCCAGGACCCTTCCATGTCGCTGCATCCCCAAGGATGTTGCTGTTGCACTTTGTAGCCACATGCATTTTGGCTTTCACTCCAAGCAATGGAAACAAAACAACCAACCCCCTCAAACCCCTGTGGATTCGGGTAAGTTTGTGCAATTTTACATCAAACACTGGCTGCAGCTGAAATGGTCCCGTGCCCTGGACCCCAACTGTCCCCAGCTCCTGGATTTACGGCAGTACCAGCCAGTCCATAGAAGCTGGTGCTTGTTTCCCCAGTGAGGACAAAGCCCCCGTGGGGGTGTGTGTGCCAGGCAGGACGGTCCCTGCTGCCATGGAGCCATCCCCAGCATCAATGGGCAGCTGGCAGCGCACTGCAGACAGAATTAGAGGCCTGGAGGAGTCCTGCTGGGCAGGGAGAGGGGCTGCAGCCCCCCAGGAGTGGCACAGGGGTCTGCTACCCCCCCCAAGACACCGAGAATACCCCATCCCTGGGACTGTTCCCATCCTCACCTTCAGCATTTAGCAGCTTGCGGTCCCTGTACATGTCCATCAGGAAGAGGCTGTTGATTAGGGTGGACTTGCCCAGCCCAGATTCCCCTGGGAAAGGGGGACAAGGGTAAGGAGGGGGCAGCCGGTATGCCCCCACGCTTCATCCCACCCACTCCATGGCTTTTGGGATGCAGAGCAGGGCCAGCTTTCAGGCTTGGACACCCTCTGCCCCCCATACCTGCCACCATGAGGGTGAAGTCAAAGCCTTTCTTCACTGACTTCCGATGAACCTGATTGGGCAGTGTGGCAAAGCCCACATACTCCTTGTCGTCCTGCAGGCAGAGGGGATGTGGTACAGGAGATACCACCATCCTACCCCCTCTTCCCCACCCCAGCAGGACACCCCCTTCCTCCTGTTCCCCAGGGGGTCCCCCAGGGCTAGAGCACCATGGGATGAGGCCATGCCTGCCCAAACCCTTTGGCTGTGAAGAGCGAGGATGTCCTCCGCTGTGACTCCTGCAGCCCTTTGTCCCCCCTTCCCCCACACCCCCCCGCCCCGCAACGCATCCTGCACCTCAGAGGAGTCATAGGGGTCGAGCTGCCCCCAAGGGCTCCGGGGGCGGTTGGGGCTGGGGGGTGCAGGAGCTGCGATGTGCTGCTGGACATCTAGGGGCTGAGATCGGGAAAAGATCCTGGCATCCCTCTCGTCGATGTCAGGCGGGAGCCTGCCCATGCCGCAGAGGGGGTGGCCAGGCTCCTGCCAGCTCTCCGGGGGCTCCACCTTCCTGGGGCTGTCAGCCGGTGGGCAATCCTGCAGGAGCTGGCTCAGCTCAGCCTCCTCAGAGTCCTCCTTCAGGAAACGCTTTATCTATGGACCAAGAGAACAGGTGACACTGGGGTGGCATTACCAGCCCGAGGTGGCATCACCCAGCTTGGCAACATGAGTCCCTAGGCCGCAGCAGCCATACACATGCACCTAAGAATGAAAGGGATAGGAGGAAAATAGGGACATGGACACCACCCTGGGGACAGCCATGGGGATGTCAGTGAGGACAGTCATGCCCCCATGTACCCAGGTGCTTACAGCTTGTGGCACTGGGACAGCAGCCAGCTCCTGGCACTCCTGGGAACAGGGATTGGGACATTCTCCCTGAGCACCCTGCTGCTCCTCGTGGTCTTCTGGGGTAACCAAGGCCCCTGCACACCCCATGGCCTGCCAGGAGGACAGGGAGGAGGAAGAGACACCAAGAAGAGATGAACGGTGGTAGCGGAGGAACTGGCGGTGGGTCCACACGCAGGGGGGAGGTAGATGGTGGGCAGGGGTCTGCCTGTGCCCCCTGCCTGCCCACTCAGTACTGGTAATGGCACAAGGGGCTCCCATCCCTGAATCCCAGGAGACAGCCAGGGCAGGGGGCCTGACCCATGGCTGTCACCAAGCCCACGTTCAAAAGCATCGGGACAGCACAACCTGTTGTGCAAAGGGACTATGAAACAGCACGGTTCTCAGGCTAAAGTCAAAACCACAGCACTGCCCCCAGCTACTAGGAAGGAAAAAAGTAACTGCTACAGCTAAACCCAGGACACCCACTCAGGCTGTGTCCTCGCATGCACCAGGACCCCAACATCCCCTTGACCCAGCTCTGCCCATGCTGCAGCTGGTGCCAGCAACAAAGCCTGGCAGGGGCTGGGCACAGCGGTACCGGAGCTGATGGTCCCATGAGGTGGTGGGGCTGGGACAAGGGACTAGGACAGCTCCACATCCTGTTTACAAGCGCTGGTGGGAGGAGACGTGTCTGGCAGCAGCTCCTGTGGGAACGAGCCCTTCTGCCAGTAGGCAACAGGGTCCCCAAGCCCCCACCACAGCAACTGCCAGGAAACCCCAGCCTCATGAGCAGGAAGATCCTCAAATGGGAGTCGGGGTGTGGGGCACAACGCTGCAGGCTCACGCCCAGGGTCCTGTCAGCGCCACAAAGCAAGAGCTCTCCATGGGGACACGTCCTCTCCTGTTCCATGTCCCCGCTCCATTGGTGGGGCGGGCAGCAGTGCCGGCGGCAAGGCAAGATGCGCTGAATTACTGGGCTGGAAACAAGGTCAGGGCACTGCAGGGGCTGTGTGCTCACATGGCTGCCACCCCTCCTCCCCCAGAGTGCACCCACCAGCACAGAGGCCATAAGGACAGGCTTGCAGGGCAACCAGTGCCTCCATACTCTCCCTCAGCAGGTTGATAGTAGCAGTGGGTCTCTGTGATCACAGCATCCTCTTTCTCACTGACCTTGACCTGGGGGGCTTAGCACCAGCCCCCACCACAGCACAGCACAGCCACAGGCAACACAGAGACGGGAGATAATGCCATCATCACCACCAAGCACTCCCAGCTCTGCTGTTGCTCCATCCCTCGGTGCTCCAGCTCTTTGGCGCTGTCCCTTGTCGTCCCCCCCCTCCCCTCCCAGAGAAACCGATGACCTCGGCAATGCTGTGGCATGGACAGCATTTGCACCAAATCCTTGGGAGTCCTGCAGCAAGTGCATCCCCTAGGGAGGCTGTCCCAGGAATGGAGCACTGCTGCGGCACCTTCCCATAATTCTGGGTGCTCTGGGTGCCCATCCCCATGTGCCTCCTCTCGCTCCTCCGGGGGGGGGAGACGCTGCCTCCATACCTCTTGCCCAGGCTGCAGCTCTGGGCAGGTGGCCATGGCAGAGCTGGTGTCACCCGTGTCCAGGAGAGGATGCGAAGTGGCACCAGCTGCGCAGAGGGATGGGGAGTACCATTTGCATAACTCCACCCTGGGCAGGCACCACGGTTGGGGCACCTACAGCACCCAGGCACAGCCCCTGTGGGGCGGGACCAGAAAGGTGGTCAAAGGGGGGGAGAGGGAGACCCAGTGCACAGCCAAGTCCAGCCTCTGCCGAGCTGTCAAGATGTCAAGGACCAGCAAAGCATCATTAGCCAAGGAGATGGCAAGGGAAGTCCTTGGAGGGCTGCATCACCATGACCATTATCATCACCACCAGCAGTGCCCCTGGGCAGAGCTTGGCTGCAGCCCAGGGAGACGTTTAGCCCATGGAAACACCTCCATCCTAGGACAAAAACCTTCATCCCAGTGCACACCAGTCCTCTTCTGCTTCCTACCCTAGAGCCACCCCAGCAGGGCTCCACAGCCTCTTTGATGGGAGAAACCCAGTTTTCCATGAAACACTCTTTGAAAGCAAAACACTTTTGCACCTCACAGTCAAAGCTTCCCTGCACAATTCCATGTTGTTGTTTCAGCTGAGCATGATAGGTCTGGCTGGGAAGGGCCCAGCTCTGGGCTGACAGAAGCAAGGATGATGCCCACCACAGGATATCTGGCAGAAGCTCCAGCAGTCCTGCCTTGGCCTCCCCGGCTCATCTTTAGGGAGGTAAGGGGTTAACAGTGCCTCAAGAGGAGCTTTGGGTGCCAGCAGAGTCCCCAGCTCTCTATGTCAGGGGTCACCAGGAATGGTAATTCACCTTGATGTATGTCAAAATGAATCAGAGCAGCTCAGGCACAGAACTGCGGCTGCTCAGCTGTGGAAGGGCTGCATTTGCCAGGGGAGCACTGAAGAGCACTGAAGCATTGGGACAGGTGCAATGAACCACAGGCCGACCAGGCAGAGAGTGGGGTGTGGATCCTTCTCTGTCCATCCCCAACATCCCTAGGTCCCAGCCAAGCTCCTCATCCCAGCGCTAGGTCTCCCCTCACCCAGCTTTCAGGCCGCTCAACACCAGCAACGGAGACTATGCTGTTCCCACCAGTCTCAGCTGTCCCTGCGCAGCCTAGTCCCAAGGGAGCAAGGCCACAATTTGCAGCTGACCCTGCACCTGCCTAAGGAGCTTCCTCGGGGCCTTGCAGCCCCTTTCCCCACCCATCACAGTCTGTGGCACCCCACCACAGTCCCACCAGCCTGGCCAGGCTCTGCACCCCATCAGTAGTGCCCCTCCAATTCCCCCTGCCTGGTGTAGCACAGCTCTCCTACAATACCATTCTCCAACCATCCCACTCCACGCTCCCAGCAGGAGCAGGGATTTACCACAGCGGGAGCCTGGGGCTGCACTGGTGCCCCCATAAGCAGATTATGCGCCCGGCTGCATGCACGCTGGCACTCAGCTGTCACCGGCCCAGCAGCTCCAGCAAGGTGACACACACGCTGCCTTGTCACACTGCATCACAACTTCCCGCACAGGGCTGTGGCAGAGGCAGCAAGGGACAGCAGAAGTCTGAGCTAGCAAAGCTACTGGCTCCCCTTTAGCACCTTTCTGCCTAGCACCACATTCCCATGGGATGGGTTTCCCAGCCTGTTTCTACAGGAAAAGGAAGGGAACATCCCAGAGAGGGGCTGCTCTTGTAGTTAGGCTGGCTGAGGCATACCCAAACCCACTTAAAGTTGACATCCTTGGCAAGAGGGCTGGAACTACATGGTCTTTAAGCTCCCTTCCAATCCAAATAATTCTGTGATTCTGTCTAGATGTGCTACCCACAATACAGTGTGGCTCTACTGTAGTGTAACAGCTGGGCAAACGAAGCACAAACACCCAGTCTCAAAGGAACAAGCTCCCCACCAAAGCTGAACTCTGCTAGGATTAGACTGGGGATCCCAGCTCTTCCACAGAGCTGTTACTGCTCCAACCTGCCCCCAGATGCATGAGATGCTCATGCCAACACTCTACAACCAGAGTTTCTTACCCACAGCTCTCCCTTCCCACCCCATCAGAAGCATCCCAATTGGGAAACTGAGTCTACCAACAGCTTTAACAGGAGCAGGGTGCTGGGCACCCAATGAATGTAGGGCCAGGCAGCGGTGCAGATCCTCAGGCTAGGTAGGGTGGCAGCACCAGGCGGGTGAGCATGTGGGACAAGAGCCCTCCCAACACATCCAGATCCAGACCCATTCCTGGAGGGAATCCTCCAGCTTGAAAGACCTCCAAGCTCTTGCACAGGGATCCTGGTACAGGACAATGTACAGTGGCTTTTCACAGCTGGGAAGTGACAGCAGGGCCTGCCCATGCTGGAAACAGGGTCACATGGGAACAGGCAGGAAGATCTATCCCACTAAGAGCCAGGAGCAAAGGTTGAGGGGGACTGCTGCTCATCCCACTTCTCTGGATAATTTGTGGACTGTTTTGGGGACAGAAGGATGCGGCACTGGTGTCAGGGGCACCAGCTTCATCTCCACCAGTCTTTCTGGATGTATCCATACCCATCTCCAGCCCCAGATAACCCCGTGTGAATGGAGAAGGGAGCTCAGCTCCTCTCCCAAACCTGGCTGTGGCTGTTGTCCTCCCCCAGCAGATGTTTCCAAGCCCAGATCTATCTATCCCCAAAGCCACGGTTTGAAGCCTTTTGGAAAGGCGCTCAAGGGAGCCGGTTGTGACACAACACACACTGCCAGCCACCCTCCTATCCGGTTTCACTGCATCCTGCTCCACTTCAGAGAAACGTGCCGGTCCCACTCCCATGGCAGCTGCCAGGGAAGGATGGCCAGGATGGTCCCCAACAAGGGCAACTGTCCCAGTGGCCACAACCCCGGTGTCACGTGAACCAAAGCCACAACACTCCATCACCCTGGGCATGATCAATGCCTCAGGGTCCCCGTGAGAATGTGGCCCCAGTGAGCAGTTCCTGGGGACCTGCCACAATCGAGGCAGGACAAGTGATGCTCCTGCCAAGGGGGAAGGCTGGCGGCGGGTCCGGACCTTGCAGGTACCTGCAGCAACGGCTGCAAAGTGCAGTTGGGCTGCGGGTGTGTGGCAGTTCCCACAGCAGGGCCGGTCCAGTCTGGCATCATCGCTGGAACCGCAGCCCGGGGACCTGGCAAAGGTACGGCTGTGTGACCGCTGCCGAGCTCGGAGCCAGCCGATGACAGCCCCCGCCTCAGCGCAGGGACACTCGCGGCTCTCGGGGACAGTTGCAGGTGATGCTCAAAAGCAGCGTCTCCTCTCCGGGAGGGGGTGGGGGGAGCCCATGGCGATGCCACGGTGAGGGACGGCGTCAGTACGCGGTCTCAGCTCCCCCTTCATCTTTCTTCGTGGCCGGTTGCGGGCAGGTGCTGCCTCGCCGCCCGCACGGACACCATCCCTCTTCCGCCCATCTGCGGCCCCGGCCCGCTCCGCTCCCGCCGCACCGTCACCTTCACAGAGGGCACCGGGATGCGGGAGCGGGCCCAGCTCCCCTGGGCGGTGCGGGGCTGTGCGGTGCCAGGCAGCGCTGCCTGGCCTGGCGTGGCCTGGCCCGGCCTGGCGTCCCCCCCCCCCCCCGGCCTTCCCATACCGCCGGGGCCGGGCNGGGCTGTGCGGTGCCAGGCAGCGCTGCCTGGCCTGGCGTGGCCTGGCCCGGCCTGGCGTCCCCCCCCCCCTCCGGCCTTACCATAGCTGCGGAGCCGGGCACCGTCCGGGAGCGGCGGCTGCCGAGCGGCCGGGCCCCGCCGCCGGGATTAGCAGAAATAGAAGCCGGCGGGGGCGGGGCGGGGCGGGGCGGGCGCTCGGCACCACCGGCACCGGGCACTGCCCGGCGAGTATGAAGAGCTGGGACGAGGCAGCAGCACCGCGGCACCGGCACCAGGGCCTTGGTGCAGAGCTTTGGGTACCGGGGTCTGCAGCAGGGGCAGGGCATTGGAGATGGGGCTTTGGCACTGGGTACCAGGACCTGCACCAGGTACTGGGCACAGGGCACCAGCACAGTGCACCGTGCACTAGGGGTAGGGTCCTGGAGCGGGTACAAGTCTTCATCTCCTCGTGTTGGCCACCCTTGTACCCAGTGTAACAGGGGGTGTCTACCGAGCCGTCAGCAGCAGCCCCTGGCACTGCGCAGTGGGTACCAGGAGACACCAGATGCTGCACACCAGCCATGGGGTATGCAGAGCGCTGGGTACCCTTTAACGGAGTTGAGTACTGGGAACAGTGTGCCAGGGCACTGAGCACCAAGCAAACACACTGGCAGTGCACCTCACATATTGGCTACCAGGGACCAGGCCCTGCACTGGGCATGAGGCACCAGATCCTAACCTTCCCCTAGTCTCCCTGCAAAATCCCACCATTCTGAGCCTTTCCCAGGGCTGATGTCAGGCAATTCTGCCAGTGGCCCTGCTTTGACTTGGCTGTGACCGGCTGGCAGGCTGGAAATCTGGCAGGGGGAATCCCACAGGCTGTCACCCTGCCCCCATCCCTATCCCATGCCAGGGATTTCAGCCCCCTCCCGGGATGCCCTGGCACCAGGCCCATGCTTTCACAAGCAGTGAGTGTCAGTGGCAAGTGGTTGTAGCCCCTTGTTCCCAGCAAGGGCAGGAGAGGATGCTGGCACAGCATCTGGGGCAACATGGGGTGCTTGTGTTCCTGGCTATGAAAGGGGCTGGGGGAGGACTGGCCAGTGGTGGCCGTTCCTATGGTGCATAGCTGGCAGAGGCTTAGCCATCCCCCAAATTTCAGCCTCCTATTTCAGCTGCCCACCGGGGCTGTCCTCATCCCCCCCATCACACCCCATGCTG
Source organism: Agapornis roseicollis (assembly GCA_002631895.1). Lineage (NCBI taxonomy): Eukaryota > Metazoa > Chordata > Aves > Psittaciformes > Psittacidae > Agapornis > Agapornis roseicollis. Next base: position 20,412 of record NDXB01016788.1, read on the forward strand.
GGGAGGTGACGAGGCCACAAGCACTCCCAGAGCATTCCTCTCATGGGAAGCTCTTCCTGCCTCAGTTTCCTTATCCCTAAACCAAAGCTGGTGGTAACTTCTCAGCGGGAAAAGCCAAACCTAAGATTCCCACCAAGGCTGGGTGGCTCCAAAGGGACCATCTCAGGGTGGTCCCCAACTTTGTCACTGCCCAGGGCCTTGTTCCCCATCCTGCTGTGGGGTCAGGGTGCTGCCAGATGGCTTTGTGTTCCCTTCATTCCCATAAACAACCAGTGCAGGATTAGCAGAACATGGGGAAGTCCCAGTGGCCACCCAGACCCCACTCATGTGGGGTGGCCAGGCAGCAAGCGAGGGGCAGGCAGGGGAAGGTGGCTGTTTGTACCTCTAGTCACCACAGAGAGTGCTTTCCTCTGGGATTATTAGGGATTACAGGCTCAGGTGCTAGGCCCCATCTTTTCCTGCTCTTCAAGAGCAGCGTTGAGCTCCGCAGGGCAGGCTGAACACTGCTGTGATGAGCTGTGGGCGTCCTCAGCCATGCCAGCAGAAAAACCTGGAGCTGCCACCAGCTTGCTCCAGTAGCACAGTCACTTTGAGGCTGGCAAGCTGCAACCCAGGCTTTAGAGCATTAAAAACTGAAGGGATGAGCTGTGAAGTAGGAGGTGGGAATGCAAGGGGCTGCATTTCCTTGGCCAGGGGATGACATGAGGGGAGCAGTGATGACACTGAGGGAGGCTGGTGCTGCTTGAGAGGTTCCAAGGCCCCTGAGGCACCTCAGTCTCCCTCACCCTGGCTGGCAGCAATGTTAGCGAGTCCCAGCACAGCATGGACAGGCCGGAAAGCCACCACAATCCACTACCAGGGACCAGAGCTCTATAATTACCATTGGAGGCTGAGTTATTTTGGGAAGCCACTATGCTGCTGCCAAAGCTGTTATTCCTCCAAACCAAAACAAGATGGAAAGAACCCAGCCCAGGATACTGCATCTGGGTGGGAGAAGGTTAACCCCTTGCCTCCTTGCTGCCTGCAGTGGGGGGGCTGCCTGCACCCCCAGCCTGCAGCCCTCATCACCCCAGCATCAAGGTGGTCCTTGTGGCTTTGCTTGCACCAGGGGAGCTTCAAAGGGGAGGTTCAGTAGGGGAAGATTTGCTGTTGCAGAGGTTGCAGAGTGTCTGCCAGACATGGGATGGGTCTGGGGGTCAGCTGCTGGTGGGTTCAGAGGCCACATGTTCGAATGCTTTTCTGCATCAATGTGAAAACCTGCTTAGTTTTAGCTATTTCAGTTGCAGTGTGTCCAGTTTTGGGTCCTTCCCAGTGCAGTGACTGGTCCAAGGAATGCCAGCCAGAGGGGAGTACCTTACTGCTGCTCCACATACATGTCCCAGGGAGAAAGCCCTGAAGGGTCCATCACAAAAGTCACCCCAAAGGATAGGCAGAGGTGACAGTCAGGCAGGGAGGTTGCACTTCCCAGTCTCTGGAGCAGCCAAACAGCCTCCAAGCTGGAAATCAACTCAAGTTTTCATAGAGAGAATGAGCCACATCCTGCACACTCACAGTGTCCCCCGAGTTCTGCTCCATTCCTCTTGAGCATGGGATCAAGGTGGGCTGAGGGGCTGTTCTGAAGGTGCACCCCAAAAACCTGGGCTTTAACTCCTGCCTTTTATCTTCTTTCCCTTGATCAGAGCCTTACATGCTGCCCTTTTGTGTCAGGCCCTGTGCAGGGCAACAAAAAGCCCCCAAACTCATGTGCTGGAGTTTCCCAAATCCTAAATCCACTCACCAGGGTCTCCCAGCAACCCCAAACCCATGTGCCAGGGTCTCCCCATCCTTGTGCTGGATCTCTGCAGGCAGCTCTGGTCCCTGGTCAGGGTAGGGGAGGTCTGGGGACTGTGAGGGGCCACAGTCTCCATGTCTGGCTGGTGCCAGCCCCTAAAAGGTGGGATGGTGGCACATCAGTGGGGACAGAGTCACAGCCACTCAAATGCACACCCCCTGTGTCCACCGACCCCTGAGGCTGAGCTGTCCCACAACTCACCACATGTCACCAGCTCCCCCCAAACCACTTACAAAGGATTCACCAGCCCGTGCTGCCCATCCTCACTGTCAAGCCTGGAGACCTGGTGGAACTGCGAAATTAGAAGCTCCCCAGTGTCTCGCTGAGCTCCCACCACACAGCCCCAGCCCATTGCTTACCATCTTCCCTGGAGCCGCTCTGGGAAAGGGTTGCAGTGGAGCCAGAGGAGGAGAGCAGCAGAAGAAAGAATTCTCTGAAGAAAGAAGTTTTCCCATTAGAAGCTGAGCTTTCCCAGGGACCCCACTAAGCCTTGGCTGTTCCCTGTCGGATCCCTGCCTGCGGGCAGCTGCTGTCACCTAGGGAGGGACCCCACAGCACTGGTGCCCACTGTGCCAAGATGTGGGGAGAAGCTGCGTTCTTCTTCCCACCCTGTCCCTCAAATTTAACCATGCAGATGAAGATAAACCCAGAGGCCGATGGCTTATCCTCATCATTGTGGCCACAGTGAGATCTCTTGGCCTGGGCCTTGTGCATGCCTGCCACCACAAGGCTGCTGCAGGGTCACCAGCAAGCAGTCCGATGACACAGGCCGCACCATGCACACC
>NDXB01016789.1:26876-42571 GCA_002631895.1 Agapornis roseicollis
AAAAAAAAAAAAAAAAGAAGTGAAACTGTAAGCAAATCAAATACAATTAGTTCTAGACTGTAGTTACTAACAATAGTCTTTTGTAGCTGCGCTATTTTTTACCCTGAACCCTTCCAGCAGGCGATTTGTACATGTAGGGACACTGATTAACACTGGGAAGCCTTATACCACAATGCCTATATGAGTCTATGCAATCCAGCATTCATTTGCCACCTGATGGATGCCACTGCATGCCCCTGAGACCTGGCCCACAGATTATCCAGAGCAGTAACTGCTCAGTGTCAGCTAAGCCTCCTATATTGCTGAATAACTCAAAGCTTGGAGGCCAGGGCACAAAAGGTGAGAAGACCACAGCCTTCCCATTTCTCATACCCACACACTTAACAGATTGTGGTGGTGTTCACGTTCAGATCTGCAAACTCAGAAGTGAGATCTTCCGGCATCCACAGCCCTGCTACAGGCTATGCTACTCCACTGCCTAACCTGTGGAAATCCACTGACCTGCTTGCTCCAAGGAAGGCCCTATGAAATCCCCACCCATGCTCATGGATGGGTAATGAAAATATAGGCAAAGCAGCGATGTAATTTTTAGGGATATTGAACTTTGTGTCAGGGTTTGAGAAAAGTACGAGTTGCCATAACAATCCAGAAGAAAGTTTTACCAAGGCTGGTCTGGAGCCTCTACAGATTCATAAAGCTTTAATTTTTTTATACCTTTCAGAAATATTAAATATACAGGCTACCATGAAAACAGTTGAAGACAGCAATAGCTCATACTTCTATCTTGTCCTAACATACCTAAAACCTTAACTAGCATTCTTTGCATATCCAACACTGATGGGAAAAAAGGTCAGACTAAAACCTTACTCTTTATACTTAACTATAAAAAAAAATACCTCAGTTCTTTTACCACATCTGCATTTCAACAAAAAATAATTTGCTGTATTGTGGAAATCAACTAAGATTTTGGTATCTGTTTGAGAAAGCTCCTCTCTGCAAAATGTACTTTTGTCTCAATAAATAAAAAAAGATCGTTCAAAGACATAAAAAGTTTGAAACTTTTATATCACATCCCTAATTCTTATTGCAGACATGCTTCCTATTGCATAACATATCGTGTTAGGAGAGGTCTGCAAAAGGCCATATAAACTGCATGCAATACTGTAAAAACTAAGCACTAAAATACAGAAGAGGTGAAGAAAACACAGACAAGCTATGATCTTAAACAGTAAAATAAGAACTCCTCATGCAACATTTTAGAAATTCTGAGGAGTGAATAGTACAACATCTGTTCAAAACATGAAGTTCACTAATATCACTAAAATGCACAACGACCAACAAACACAGCGATAATCCACCCTGGCAGAAGTTAGTGCATCAAGCAAATCCTGGCCTGGGAGTCCTGCCACTTTCTTAATTGGAACAATAACCGGGTTTGCTTGAAAGAATGCAATTTATTCTTCATCTTAGGTGATAGCAATCGGTAACAGAAAAATCAAATGGAGCAGAAAGACTGTAGAAATTACTGGAAAATAGATGCAGTTGCAGAAAAGTTCCTGGTGACAAAGCTTATCATGCAAGGAAAGTTGTTTATGAGACCATGCTGGAAGGGCTTTTATAGCTTTTCTTTCAAAACACATCAGGGTGTTCTGATTTAGATTTTTAATATATCTTCAGAAAGTCATACAGGTGTTAGAGTGAGGGGATGGACTAGATGATCTCCAGGGGTCCCTTCCAACCCTAATGATTCTGTGATTTCTCAGTCTCTGCAAAGTGTCATGGCTCAATTAATTTCAAAGGCACGACAATAATATGTAACAGGGAAAGAACTGCTCCACAGTTTTGTGTAGGCCCTAATGGGGAAAACTCAGCTATCTGATGGCCACAGAAGAGACAAACACATTAGTCAGAATGGGAAAATATCTCTGTGAAAGTACAGACTATTGCTCGGGGTTACCTGCATGGGTTTGGTTTACACATTGTGCTTGTTGGCTGGGATCGAGTTAACATCCTTTATAGTAGCTGGTATGGGGCTGTAGGTTGGATCTGTACTGGAAACACTGCTGATAACACAGGTTTGTTTTTGTTATTGCTGAGCAGACCTTACACACAGTCAAGGCATTTTCTGCTTCTCACACCCCACCAGCGAGTAAGGCTGGAGGTGCACAAGAAGTTTGGAGGGGACACAGGCAGGACAGCTGATCCCAACTGACCCAAGGGATATCCCGGACCATATGTCATCATACTCAGCATATAAAGCTGGGGGAAGGGAGGAGAGAAGAAGAAAGAAGGGGTGGAACATTTGGAGTGATGGTGCTTGCCTTCCCAAGCCACTGCTTTCCTGGAGATGGCTGAACACCTGCTTGACAGTGGGAAGCAGTGAATGAATCCCTTGCTTTGCTTTGCTTGCACATGCAGCTTTTTTTTTACCCACTAAGCTGTCTTTATTTCAATCCATGCATCTTCTTACTGTTACCCTTCCAATTGTCTTCCCCATCCCACCGGCACAAGCAAGTGAGCAGCTGCATGGGGCTGAGTGGCTGGCTGAGATTAAACCAAAACACGTGTAAATACAATGGATCTGGGCCATCACACTGGCTTTGAGGTAGGCTGATACTATACAGCTCTTACTTGTACCACTGAAATCACTTCATCCCTTTTCCACTTCCACAAATAAGGTGCCTTATCATAAGTGTTCTTTTGGGAAAGATGCATGGCCAGCCTTAGTTCTTAAAATATGTGTGAGCAACACAGCATAGTGAGCTGGCATTCTTACTACTTGGGTGGCCACATCGTAGAGCAGGAATTCACATCCTAGCCCACTTCAGTTCACTATGGCAGATGTATTCACAGGCACTGGATGATATGGTTCACTGAAGTGGTATATGTCCGGCAGATTCAGATATGTCCAAAGGGGATGACCCTGTCCTACAATAGAAAAGGCTAGATAATTCCACCTACAAGGAGGAAAGGAAGATTTGATCAAAGAAAATAAAGGCCAAAGAAACAGTTTTTATTACTACTTACCTTTCCTGCTGGTAGAGTAATAAAGATCCTAGCAATGACCCTCAAAATGCTTGGCGGAACACTGTGCAAGTCTTTTGTCAGAGCATGCCTGGCTTGCCCAAGGAATGCACTTGCTCTGGGATGCCTTTGAGATGATGGCCATACAAGTGAACCTAGATGACAAATTACGGGGGCAAATGGAAGCTGAAGAGTTTAAAGAAGATAACCACTCTGTTTAATGAGGTTATTACATATTATGACAGAAAAATGGTATCTTTTTTAAGGGGAAAATGCTTCCTATATTTATATCTTATATGTTTTAGTGAGTGCATCTCCATATTCATAAAAAACACTTTCTTCTCATAATATTTACTCATTTTATTTGGATCACATACTTAACGTGAATACAGTGTTTCAGGGAAAACATCTTTCGCTTAGCTTGTTTCTGACCTGTTGCAGGTACATAATCCTCTATTTAGCAGCTACATAATTTGATAAAGTAATATTATGGGGAAAACGAGTTTCAAATTCTAATTTGTGATTTGAGACAAAGATAGCACTATTTTATTGAGTAAGAAATTAACAGTTACAGTGGGTGCATCTTGCATGGTGTGGAAAGTAAGAATGCAGGTAATTCTCTGCAGGGGAAAAAATGTTTGTTTGGATTCAGTGAAAATGCTTTATAAGATATAATAGGAAACCAGGCTTTGTTTAAAATTCATGAGGGCTTAGACTACACTTCCAAAGCCAATTTTAATACTGAATATTTCTGGCTACGTCTCAAATGAAAAGAAAAAAGGATATAAAAGGGGTATTGAAAGGAGGCAGGTAAAGTCTTAATTGCAACAATGGTTAGACTGCTTTTTCCTGTAGCTATACGCATTTAAACCACTGGCAATGGGGATATAAATCAGATTTAAAGGTTGATATCTTCCCAATTATGTTGCAATTCAAAAATTGCTCAGTTAATGATTGTGAAAAATATTTCTTTGGAATGGTGCATTATTTTAGCAGTTGCTCCTGGGGATTACTGCCCAATGCTGTCATTAAAACAAAGCAAAACCCTGATGGCGGGTGAAGTGTAAACATCGCTTTATTAGAATACGATGTCATAAGAATTGTAGCTCAAGCGCTTACATAAAAATTTGTGAGCTACTGTTCCCATAGCAACAGGCAACATAATTTAGCTAACATAGCTGCTTTCCATTCTGGGGCTTCATTGTCACTGCAGTTTACAAAATACAAAAGTGCTTCCAAGACTCTGACATGATAAACAGACAAAACATGTTGGAAACACGTTGAGGAAGTTATTGCTTTTGTTTCAGATGTAGGCTAATAAAATGCTTCCTTCTCAGCTGTGTTTCATGGGATTCTCTACCATCCTCAACCCACATGTACTAATTGGTTTTCCTTAAAGTGCAGGAGATCCAGTGAAAGGCACCTGAAGCTGGCCTGCTGTTATGCTTGTCCAATTCTTTTTGGAAAATGCAGAAGCAGCTCCTTTGCTGGCAAAAATCCCTCTTTCTCTCCTTGCTCCCCATAGTTACCAGAATAAGATTCACTTCAATGCAGAGAGTCAGCACAACATATCTGGGGCACCTGTTAAATCTCATATTGAGCCTACACACAGTTACTAATTTAACACACTGCTGACAGATTCCTATAGCCATAAGTCTTTTGCTTCCCCAATGGTTCTATGAATCTTGTTATGATTCTCAACCACTTTAAAGTACTTTTTTAAAACATCTGGCACCATAGTTTTCAATGTAAACAAAAGTCTGTGAAAAAGTTTTAAAATAAGGATGTAAAGAAACACTAAAACTAAAATCCTTAAATTTCTAAAAAACTAAAATTCTCTCAGAAATTTCACACCTTTTTGCTGTGGTCTAAATGGAAAGATCAGGGGGAGCACAATCAGATTCTATCCACTGGAAGTTTAGGACTGCCAGCCTGCAGTCCTTGCCTTGCAGAAAATAGTATCTCACACTATTTTCTTGGTGATGCTGGAAAAACTCCTTCTGGAAGAGACATCTAATTGATGTCAGCAAGTGGACCACCACCTGTGCATGGGTAACTAATGTTTTTGAAAGCAAGCTGTACTGGCCACTGCATTTGATAGACTCTGTAATGAAGTGCTGAGCCCCTGACAGGGACCCTAAGGAACTCAACTCTTCACAGATCTTTCTTCAACAAGTATATGGAAGATAGATAGAAACACTAAGCTGCTAACATCACAGATGAGAATTAATTATGCATAATATTAGGTTACAGAAACTTTGAAGGTATTTTCTTATTGTGGCGAGTTGAACAGTGCACCAATACCAGGAATTGACCCAGGTGATTGGAAAAGCAGCTGTGGTGCTGGAGCACAATCACCTGTCCTGTAGGTAGTTAACACAAAAATGTGACAGCAGCAATTCAGGGATCTATGCGCGAGATGCAATATATGTCACTCACGTACTTCACATAAAAAACACATAAAAAATATCCATGACAGACAACTAGCTTTTTTCCAACTACAATGCAATGCAAGTGATTTTCCAGACAAAGATGCTATGACAAAAAGCACTAATGTTTGATTTCTACCTCCATCCAAACAAATACACAGAACCTGCCTATTATTTCATTCATACCAACTCAGCATTTATGCTTTAGCACTCTGATGATGGCTTAAGTGTTCAGCTGATATAAAGAAAAGAAGCATTAAACCCACCTCTGGAATTATTACAACAGTATTTTTATCCTGCAGTTGAACATACACAATAAATGAGCACTACTTGAATAGTGCCTTAGCTTTATTGTCCTACAGAACAAATTCTGCAATCCCCTCTCACAGACTTCATCATAGCAATTTCCAGTTCTTGACCTGCAAGGCAGGTTGAGTGTGCCTGCCAAGCTAAAAAGAATAGTAACTATCTGATTCTGCAAAAATTGAGTACTAACCACCAGGAATATAAAAAGTCATCTCTATATTAACTAACTGTGCCTAGTCTTGCATTAAAATCAAACACACATATACAAGTCACTGATCTTGACAGAGAAATCTCATATGACCACATTCAAAATTTCTGGGTATAGGAATCACAAGCATATTTAGACAGAGGTAGAGACAGCTCTGGAAAACGCTAGCTGCTATCACCTCTGATCCTTATGATCGCTTCCTGGGCCGAGATCTGAATAAGAAAACACTTCTAGAACTATGTTAAAAATAAAATTTGAATTATATCATCAATTTTACTTTGAAATGGCAAAGACTGTGTATGGCATTACAACTTCAAGTAGTGTCATTTAATATTTTCAGAAGAATACATTTATACAGCAGTATGATTTGTTCTTGTTAAGAATCTTGTAAAAGCAATGACATTCCTGACTGCTGATCTATGCAATACATTAAACTTGTGTGCAGATTTTGTTGGCTTGTAGAGAGTTATCTGAATATCTATTCTCCTTGGTATAGCTTTCATAATTCAAAACTGAGACGGCTCATTTAGAGAAAGGCAAAAATAAAGGTCTGAAACAAACAAATTTCAAAAATGTAATTGCGAGTTTAAACAATATCCTGAGGTGACATTGTTTGAGAGAAAATAATCTTTGAGAAAGCAATATTTAAAGAATAATTTAGAACTACAATATAAAGTTATCATTTTAAACGCTTCCTTGTTGCTTACACACAGAACTAAATTTCATAAAGAAGTGTAGCTTGATCACTTAAGTGCCCATTGAAGATCATAATGGCCATGATTCATATTGTGCCCTGGAAAACAGTTTGAAATCATAGAAAAATATGTAACAATATGAACTGCTTATTTTATAAAATATTCTAGGTATAACCTTCAGCTGCTACAAGCTGGCCTAAACACGTAACTAGCATTGGGCAGCATGTAATCACAGTAAACAGAAACCTCGTGAATGCAGTATTAAATGCTTGTCCATTTTAAGCAACTACCACCTGAAAATTTTAAAGCATTTTCGATATTTAGCTATGAAAAAGGCTACATCTTGTCCATGTTATGAAAGTGAGGGAATTAAAGGACACAGATTTTAAGTAGGAGGCAAAGTTTTGAACTACAATTGAAGGGTCAATAGCTATACACAATACTTCATAGATACATTAGAATCTATAACAACTCCACACTCTGGCAGATTAAGTCAAATTTATGCTTTGAGCCAACATGGCTGTCCACTTTTCAATTTGAAATCTAAATTATCCTCCTTAAGGATTTGCCTGTGGCTGTAATTCTAGTTTAATATCTTTCTTTGTACGAGCTCTTGTGGACTATAGAATTAGTTTAGAGCATCTGAATATATTTCTTCTAGGAGACTTTAACAATATAGAGTCTTCATTTGACCTGTTTCTCTTAACATTATGAAGTGCAGCGGCTATTTAAGATGTTCAATAACATAATAGGTTCAAAACACTTCCAGCAGCAGTACAGGCTAAACGTAGAGCAAGAATAGTTGAATGACAGCACAGACAAATCACTGCCTTAATAGAACATTCGGGGTAATTTGACAAACCCAATGTCATAATTACTGTTGCCCTTGCAGCTCTCAAATAATTATATTGCAGATTTTTCTAAAGAGAAATGACTATTTAAAGAAGAATCAAGCCATGAATTCATGTATTTGCAAACTAGAAAAACATCATGTAGCTCTGCAGTACCTAGCTAAGTCCAAGCTATTATTTCCTAATATGTTATTTCCTTTTAATTCTGTTTGGTGGTAACAAATGACGTAAGTACTCTGATTCATTCTGTACCCTTAGCATGAAATACCTCTGAGCACTTATAAACAATAATTAGTAAAATAGTTAAAAAATAATTAAAAGTACAATTAAAAATTAATCCTTAACTTGATATTAGATATGACCAAGAATTATTCAGAACTCATCAAGACTTTGCATAACTCATACAAATGGCTAAGTAATGAGTAGTAGTGTCTGTGCCTCTCAACCAAGAGCTATTTATACAGTTGTTATAGAAGAATTATAAATCATATTGAAGAACCAAAGAAATGAGATCAAGTAATCCAAAGGTTAAAATAAACCCATGTCGCAAAGCACCAGCATCATATGTCTTTGCAAAATGCATAATGTAAGAGTATATAGCTCCTTCTAATTCTGAAATAACCTCATTTGCAAGAAAAGTTTGTATACCCTTTTTTTTCCCCATATATTAAATGAAAGATGAACAGGTGAAATTGAGGATAGATAAATAAATATTTAAATAAAAGAATGAAATTCACACAACTGTCAAGTTCCTGCATGATTAGTCATTTTTGTCTGTTTTCCTGTCTTTGTTATTCCATGACAAAGTCTGCATTCTGGAGCAGGGATACAACATAGCGCTGCGCATGCCCCAGCTCAGCTTCCCCAGTGCACATGCTGAATGCATTCTGACTCCTGGAAAGGTTTGCTCACTGACATGCAAATAAATTTCTATCCATTTGAAATAATTTTTCAAGTCTTTCTCCCCAGTGCAAATCCACATATCAGACTTATCACTTTGGTAAGTAACACTCAGTTTTCTACCTACAGGTTCATCTGGCAGCCTGATATTTTGAACAGCAGGACTATGCACAGTTACATCCTAATTAAGACTCTAAAAGCAAAAGAAGTATATTGTACACAGAAGCTTTCTCCTCACAGTTTTTTACTTGAGACAAAAAAGTCAAGGGGCAAACACAGATGTGTAAGAAATTAACAGAGTTAAAAACATTATGAAGCCTGATAAGGCCTATACCAGATGAAGTGTAATAGATGAAAGAATGCTTATTACTTCTTTGTAGCTCTGTCCATTGAATTTTACAGAAAGGGAGTTCAATTGCGAGTGACCTGTTTTGCTTTCTCTGCTAGCTCATCATACTCCACCCCATTATGGTTTGATGGCTTTCATTTTCTGTTTTGTTTTAGTGTTGTTTTTTTTTTTAATCAAGCTACTGTACTCAGCCTAAGCTGAAATGTCTTGCTCTCTTTGAATTTGGTGTAAATCAAAAATAATGTCACTAGAGTTCAGTAGAAAGGTTAGAGGGAAACAAAAAACCCACAATCATTTTGTCAGACTTCAATTCACTGGGCAAGCATCTGCCTGGATAAAATCAAGAGGATGGATAGCCAAAAGCATCTGTGAAATAATATCTCTAAAATTTGTTCTTTAAAGATCTTCCAACTCTAATAAAAAAAATGTTAAGTTTCGATATTCTGTTGTTGATATTCTTGTGCTAAATACCACTCCATGTTATTTGTTCTAAAACATCCATTCTTCATTAACAATCTACCCAACCTTAGACATGCTTTGGGCAAAGGCAGAGAAAGAGGATAAAGATGAGACTTTCTGAACCTCTGACTCAATACTACAGCAACTGCAAATAATATGGTTGATCAGACCCTTTCAGATAAACTTTGATTTCAGCCACAAAGCCTCTCTACTGATGTAATGAATTAAATGTCCATTTAACTTTTAGACCTAGCAGATCTGTGAATAGAAAAGTGCACAGTTCAGTAGGCTAACCTGTGAAATGATGCCTATTATATGGACAAGGTATTATTTTTTCTGGAAAATAAGCAGGTTGCCAACCAACTACTTTGATCAGATACACCCAGGAATTAAAATGGATATATTTGTTCACATTTGATTACCATTTGGGACCCTTTTTCTCTAAACACTTCTCAGAGGACTGCACATACCAAATTCCTACCACAGCTAGAGCCATTATATGAAGACCTGAGAATGCTCATTTCATTTAGCCCTCTTAGGTTTACCAATAGTACTGAAGACAACAGCCTTCTCCCTAGACTATTAAATGATTTTCAAAAACAAAAAAGGAAGCATTTTGAAGTTGAAATCTACCATTACATCTTCCATAATGAAGAACAGTTAAAATAAATAACCAGCCACAGATTTGTCCCTGAGGTATTCTGTAAAACCTCCAGCTTATTTAGAAGAATTGCAACAAAATAGAATTCATCATTAACAAAACGAAAACCAGAGTCTGTAAATCTTACTGAAAAGTTTGGATATCTTGGAGTCCTAGTAAAGAAAGAAGAAAACACTCTGTGCCAAGGCTGAATTAAAAGTAAATTCAACAGAGGCAGAAGGTACATTTGGATTATCTACTGTAGAGTCCTAACTTGGATGGCAGCTAATTAATACATATGCAATCAGAACAAGAATTCACAAGCACGCTTCACAGCCATTGGAAAGAATACCATACAACAGCTATTAGATATGCAGCTGAACGGGCATAACTCAGTGTAGCAATAAATACCTTGGTGCCTTTGCAATTCCAAGGGCATGAGCTCATATCTAAAAAAAAAACCCAACTAGTATTTTTTCTGTCTACAAAGACACTTGAGAGAGCCATTCTCCATATCTGGACCATTGCATAGAAAAGGAATGTAATGAATGCAAGAGCTATGCTGCTGCAGACACAACTCATAAGCAATGCATTCCTAAGAACATTCCCCTGGGAGCCAGGGATCCGTCAGTTTGACCTTTATACACACTGCAGTTTTATGCATCTATCCAAAGTCTTACTATTAAGTCTGTTATATAAAATACATAACTTATCTTTCAAGTAAAATCTAGAGTCCGAAACATCATCTTTTTCTCACTACTAAGGGAAAAAAAATTATAAGGAAAGCAAATAAATTATTTGGACAAAGTACTGCAGCAGCTTGGACAAGTTACTGCCACCAAAATGTGTTATAAAGCAAACAAATAGAAGACTGGGAACATCTGGGAACAAAGACCTACGCCATGGAAGATTCTATTCTGTGAGGCAAAGGCACAAGGAATGGTTTAAATGCATTATAATCTGGCTCGTTTTGTGGCACACTTATATGTCAGATGAACAAACATAATTCTGGAACCCAGCTCTCTCAAGGTTCTGCCTTGAAGGTATGGGTGGGATTATGAAGGAATGTAATTATCTAAGTAAATAAGGGTAACTTGCTTAAGAAGACTGAGAAAAAGCCTTCGGTTACAGGGACTACCAGTACCACATTTTCCTTTTAGCAGGCTCCTGAAAGTCAGGAAGAAATGTCAAATCTTTACAGACTTTGAAGTCTTTATCCCTTTTTTCATCCTGTTCCCTAGAGACACATACATGCTAGCTAATCCTCCATTCTCTTTGGAATAACGATCACCCAAAACTAGGTGCCCACTGAGGTATAACTAGATTGGAAGAGGCTAGATTTCCTGTGCTCCGAAAGGGGTATTCCCTTCCTCCTCTTATCTCATATTAGCCCCATCAAACTAGAAGACAACCATTCATTCTTACTCTATTGGGTAAATTTTGGGATCACCACTTGGACTGCTTGACACAGACACTGAAACCTGAGCTGGAAGTGGTGCACTGTAGCTAAATCCCTAAAAAGGGAGAGTGAGAAAGGAGGTGTTATGTACAAATAAGAAATTACTTTTCTTCTATATACAGCATTTACAAAATTTCTATATGAACATATTCCTCATAGTTTTTGAGAAAAATAGAGAGTTCTTTGGACAGCTGTCAGATAACCAGTCTTACAGTATGAGCCTTAGAGTGTACAACATATCCAATTTACCAGAAAGAAAGTTGAGAAATGTCTTGACTACTAACTATAATTGTTTAGTAGTCATAAGGGTGTTAAAATTGTGATAAAGATATGGAGGATCAAGGTTTGCAGATCAAGGCAATAACTTCATTAAGCCAGATGGCACAGCCGGAAAAGGAACACAAGCTTCTATGTGCATCCTTTTCCACAGGCCACTGCAAATTAGTGTTTCATAGACACTTGTTCAGAAAAGATATCTGAAAAAAGGGAGACTTTTCAGTCTTACTGACAAAGGCATAGCAAAAGGAAGACTGGCAACTGAAATTAGACAAATTCAACCTTTCCACAACATTGCAATTTCCTAGCACTAAGGGTAATTAAATATTGGAACGGCTTACCAGGGGAGCTGGTGGACTCGCCATCGCTTGGAGCTTTAGGATGAGATTAGATATCATTGTAAAAGAGATGCTTTAATCCAGGTTCTGGAAGTTCTCAACATGCCCATAACACTTGCAGCTCTGCATTAAGACAATGACTATAATCAAATCTCATACTTTAGGGTTTCAGCTGATCAACTGCAAGGGTTATAAAAAAATCATTTTTCCTTTCACATAAAAACCAGACAGATACTTTGGTATGGTTTATATTCTGATCTGTCTCTGAAGTAGAGATTACCCACATCTACAGAAAACACAGGGGAAGCTGATACAGTGGCCAGTGGTGATAGGGAAATTACTTCACCTGGAATTCAGCAAGCAGTTACATCCTAATTGAGCTCACATGAATTTGAAGCCATCTGGATACAAAACACCGGGGAAATGTGTGATTAGGTCAGAAGTTTAGCTGTCTGCCCAGCTAAGGGCCTTCCTGGCATTAGCACCAACTCAGCATTGCACCAGCACAATTCCATGACTTTTGGAAAGGAGCTGTTTAATGCTCTGCTTTCATCCAAGGGTCATGTGGAAAACTATTGGGTCACCATACGATAGAGGTCTTGTTAGTGAATCTTGCTGGATTAGCTCAGACAGAGTGCTTTTCCCAAGGTGAGATAACTAAATCTCAATTGAGTTTGCTTTGTGTTTGTTCAGTGTGAGATCCAAACCACCTGTTAATACACTAAGATCATCTGGACATATCTCATCTAATTAAGTAACTGCTATTGAAGAAGCAACACCTTGATTTTTTACTGTCTCCTGAAGTACATATAGAGTTACTAAAGAGAATCACCATGTTTACACACAGGTATCAGAATGGATTTAGTGTTCAGTGTTTTCCAGTATAACCAGATACATAAGCATCCCTTTCAATGTTTAATACAGCTACATTTGTAATTAAATATACAGTCTACAATATTTTAGCAGAATAGTGTCATGACTTAACTATTAAATTCAAGTGAGTAAAGCAAGACAGGACATTCTGCTGCTTTTACAGTTGTGTGTGGAAAGAGTATGTCTCCACCTTTGCAGATCATGAGATGGGAACTATTTTCTGTAGCATTCTGTGAGCTGTCCAGTGGCATGGCTATACAGTGAGTCTCCAAATAGAGATCTATGTAAGTCAAGTCCCTGTTTCCAGGCTTTTATTTTTCTCAGCTACCTATACTATTCTCTTACATCCCTTTCACAGTGAGCTAAAATTCAAAATTATTTCTCTCTGTGCTACATAACAGGCCATTTGTGTACAGCTACACCTGGAACATAATGCAGGCATATAATTTACCTGTCTAGCAATTCAGGACATTTTCCATACAGAATAAGGATGATTTCTCTTTACCATAATTTGGAGCATGCATATTAACATAAGGCTCTGTTGTCAGTATTGGCCATTATGTTAAGATTGTCGTATTTCAAAGTAAGAATGGGACACACCATGACAGCACTATCTAGTAACACACAAACAAAGACTCAATATTTAAAAAGAAAAAAAAAATACACTGATACTGCTTGTCTCAATGTCTGTCTTGTTGATACATGCAAATATATGACAGAAATTCTGAAGATCATGTTTACAAGATGGACCATCCCTGGCAGTGTTCAAGACCAGGTTGGATGAAGCATTGGGTGACATGGTTTAGTGTGAGGTGTCCCTGCTTATGGCAGGGGGGTTGGAACTAGATGATCTTAAGGTCCTTTCCAACCCGAACTATTCTATGATTCTATGATTCTATGACCTATAAAGCAGTACCATGAGTATCCTTGCTCAAAGAAAACCAGACTNGGGGGTTGGAACTAGATGATCTTAAGGTCCTTTCCAACCCTAACTATTCTATGATTCTATGATTCTATGACCTATAAAGCAGTACCATGAGTATCCTTGCTCAAAGAAAACCAGACTACGCAGAGTCTCCTCATCTGGAATGAAAATGGCAAAATCTGAACTTACAGTCTTCTGACATCTCACACAGACATCACTTGTTTGCTGCTGTATTTGAGTACAAATAGCTCTGACAGGCTCTGGATCTGGATCTGCTTCACACTGCACACAAATTTCATGATAATGAACTTCTAATAGTTTGTTCTACTGAGGTTTCTGCAGCACACCTAATGCCACAGTGAAGGAATGCTTGGGAAATCTCAAAAAAATAAATCTACTGCCCCATAGTTTTTAAAGAATACTTTTTTAGACAAAAACTGAAGGAGGAATATTATATTATGAAATACACATTAGAAGCCAACTACATAATAAAGACTAATATTGTTCCAATGATATATACAATCGCAAATTTTGACTGAACCTTTTTTGGATACAAAAAATATTCCTTAGCTTTAACAACTTATTCATTTGGAGATTATGCAAGAAAATTTTGAGTACAGGAAGTATCTGCACATTTGCAGCAGAGATTTACCTTATCTTACAGAATGCTCACTTATATTCCTCCTGTGCCAAAATTTTTACTCAAGTAACACAGAAGTTCACGTGATCACTGAGCATCAATTATTTCACTGTTATATTTCTGTGAAAAAAATTCCCAACTCCAAATCCTTGAATTATTAAACAATTATAGCTGTAAGATTCTAAAATTTTTAATTGAGTGAATAATTTTTAAAGTCAATTTCCATACAGCATAGAAATGGATGCATACAGTAGAATCCAGAGAATTAACATAATTGTGTTCTCATCCTTTTTTAATTCTCTACTGAAATGATGTTCTCGCTGTTCAAAACCTGTTTCCTATATATTTCTAGTAAAAGAACTAGAAATTCAGTATTGTATTTCTTGCATCTTAGCTTTCCTTAAACACTAAGAGATGGTTCTTTTTCTTCGTTACAGAATCATGTACAAGTTTGAATTAACTTCAATTCTTTTCATTAGGATTTGGTATTTTGGATTAATGCTTCTCCCTGCCTTGAATTGTTTAATATTAAAGATACCACAGTTAACATTTAAAGCAGACTTTCAGTTCTATTCTTTAAACTAGTGCATGTAGTAGTTACGTCTTCATCTATCTGAAATTTAAAAACAACCCTAATAGTATAATTTTGACATGCAACAAAATGCTGTCAGAATCACACAAATTAAATTTTACCCCCCACAAAGGAAAACTCAGTAAATTCAATATAAAACAAACACAGAACACAATCTAATCTAACTGTCCACTTTACCTGGAAATGCATGCCCTGTTAGAGAATCCAAATCTGAAATTAAAACAGTGAAAAATAATCTTTAACACTAAATTAATATTAAAACCCCCCAAAATTCAAAAGCAAACCTGGTACCAAATACCACATTATCATTAACATCAAATTTTAGTCATATATATATATATATATATATATACATGAAAAAACCAGAACACTTAGCATTACATTATGGAGATTTTCTTTTCCATAGTTTTGGAAAGATGTAAAATAAGACCTGAAGATGAAAGTCTTGAACACTTATGAGAAAGTTGTTTAATTTATGACAGACACATTGCAATTAAATAAGGATTAAATAGGAATTTAATAGGAATTAGTATTTTTTAGTGAACTTATAATCTCAGAAGCTTGCGTCTTCAGTGTAAGCATTTCTTCTGAGATTGTGCATAAGAACAATATTTAGAAATCTGCAGAATGCTTTTTAAATTCTACATTTTAAAAATAAGATTTTCTTTCTTGATCACAACACATAGAAGACCTAATTTTGTCTATCCTAGTGCTCATTCTTTCATGCTTCC